>OZ038488.1:51753882-51993882 GCA_964036315.1 Acanthosepion esculentum
AAGAGCAGCAGTAGTAGTAGTAAGAAAAGACAAGCCACGGCAAATGCAGTCAAGCGTGACAGCTGCACCAGCAGCAGCAGTGCTAGCAGCAGGCAGGATCGTGGCAAATTATGCGCCAAGTCCTAGGTTCAATGTTGTCTACTGGGCAATAGAATAATTGGTTCGTGAATTTAGTGAGAGTAATTGTAAATTTAATCTTTAGGGCGGGTAGTAAAGACGTAGACTCAGTGGAAACAGAGCGAGCAATAACTCAGCAATGGAAAATAAGAACAGGATTTGACATGGACAGTGTTATGAGAAAAACCTACCGCCATAGATTAAATAAAGCATTCTCTTCGAAATTCCCTGAACGTAACGCTGATCGACAGACACATGAAGAAGCCCAAGGGACATTATGATAATAACAACGAAAAAAAAGAATATTTCATATTTCCATTTTCAGCATCTTTTTTCATTAGCTATTTTGCTGTTTTCTGTATTGAATTAATGTTTTCCGTTCAAGTTTTGACATTTTTAAATCCAAATTTCATCACAGATATTTGTATTTCGTATTATTACCTTATCTATTTCACTTTTTATATATTGTGAGTTTTTATCCTTTCTGTTGTTAATTGTTGCCTTTCATCAATGATCTTGCGCCTTTTGTGCTTTTTGTGCCTTGATGCTTCTGGAATGTTTTCTGATTTTTCCTTTGCTTCATGTACATTTTCAACTATTTTGTTGCTATATTTTGACATCGGCTATCAAATAAGCTCGCCATAGCGCTTAACAATGAGCTTTTCAGTTATATTATTATCATTATTTATCATAAACAGTGCGGTTAAGTAAGGGTGTTAATATATGTAATCCTCACAAATAGTTGAAGCAGTTCCTTCAGAGGATAGCATATAGTTCCATCCTTTAACACACATTCGCTCTTAATCAACTCTCATTAGTGACATACACAACATATACAGTAGCATATTTAAATAAGTACAGGCATTCATAATTCAAATTTAAACAATTCTTAACATGAAATCAATTTTGTTGTGGTTTCAATGACGTAACGCTCAGTGTCGCAAGTGAACACAATGTATGCGTTAACTGATATTATATAAAATTTTCATGAAATATCAGTAAATATTAATACAGATAAGTTATTTCCATTTTCCCATAAATATGCAGTGTTTCATCATATTTAGACCAGCATATGAGTTATAATGATTTGTCAAATCTTTTTGTCATGTACATATTTTAATCTCCCTCGGGATTTAGTAAAAATACATTAGAACGTGAAGAAAACCAAACTTAAAACTACTTAAATGTCACTGTTAGCTCTACTTGCCAGAAATATTTCGGATTTATGTAACGGAGTATGGCTCGTTGGATAGGGAAAGGTAAACGGCATTCATATCGAAAGTAGAACATTAAGAAATAAACAGGTTTGCTTCAAGCCCATCATATTTATGATTTCGTCTTCACTATGAGTGTGCTATCCAATTACTCTGTGCCTATTGGGATTTTTCTTTTCATTCTACCCATCGATCTGTTTTTCTGTACATGTAAATATAGACATGTAGTAATATGAATACTTGCATATGCATACAGTTATACACATAGAACGATATCTACTTTTTCGTTCAATCTTTATACATGATTTTATATATATATATATATATATATATATATATATATATATATATATATATATATATATATATATATATATATATATATATATTAAAAATAATAGGAAAGAACAATGAGATTTATAATTCAGGGTTCTTAGCATTTATTTTTATACAACCGTAGAGCATAATATTATAATTGTTTTTTTTTATATATATAATCATCGCAACACCGGAATGCCTATGTTTCAAAACTGAAACTTCAATTCAAATTCAATCATAAAAATTAAACTTAAAATACAAAGTTCCGTTCTATTATCAAGCGATGCTAAGGATAAATTTTTAGAAATTGATTTACTTAATTTATAAGTCCAGACAAATTTGATGTTTTGAGATGTTGGGATTAAGGAAAATTCCATCTTTTTTATTTTAGGGGTGTTAAGATTTAACTTATTTAGAAAACTCATGTATCTAATATATTATAGCTATCAAGTCGGTCAAGTCAAGTTGGGGACTAGGGTATCTGTCTATTGATACAAACTTCCTTTTTTCAAGTAGAAATTTGTGGTAATTTGTTCCAACACATCATCTGGATTTCAATAGCAATACATTTGGCATTTTAATTTTTTATTTTATTTTTATTTTTATATAAATTTCAATTCCGATTTTTTCAAAAGGGGCATTCAAATATTATTTAGTCACATTTTTAATACTTATATTTTTATTTGTACCGTCTTAAGATATTATATTTTAATTGATTTACTAATTGAGTACATATATGTTAATGCTAAAATTAATGCATTAGAATTTAATTATGTATTCATAAACTATTTTATTTATGATCAAATATAAAAATGTTAGTTTCATTTTTTAAATATTAGCTATTAATTAAGGAAAAAAAATTGGCAATGTCTACAAAAATTCGCTATATCACGGTACGAATTAAAAAATGTGACTTATAAATTAAGTCTGTTAATGTCTGGACTTATAAATTAAGTAAATCAATTTCTAAAAATTAATCTTAGCATCGTTTGATAAAGGAACAGAACTATTTTAAGTTTAACTTTATGATTGAATTTGAATTGAAGTTTCAGTTTTGAAACATGGGAATTTCGGTGTTGCGATTATTATATATTAAAAAAACAATTATTATATATATATATATATATATATATATATATATATATATATATATATATATATATATATATATATATATATATATAAAATGATGCTATAATATATATATGTGTGTGTGTGTGTGTGTGTGTGTTTTTACACGTAACCTCACCCCCGGAGATATATATATATATATATATATATATATATATATATATATATATATATATATATATATATATATATATATAAAACTTATATATACTGAAAATGTTCATCCTTTTTCCACAAGTTTTTTTTCAGGCTCGTATTCATATATATAATTTTCATTTGCTTTTGTCAGCATATCTTACATTATTGACCATCTATACAATAATAACCTCCTAATGTCAAACCACACTGATTAATACATCATAAATATTTATTTTTCAAGTAAAACTATAGCTTATAGTTACTGCGCTCTACACTGATTCTTTACATGTTTCATTTATTTATCATTGGCTGCTATTTTATTTCATTTAATCATAATTTTCATATTCAACCAATTTTTTGTTGGTAATACGATATCTACTGTTATATATTATTCTTTTCATTGTTTTTATTATTGTTGTTACAGGAAACGGGAAGAGGTCAGCCATAGGGCAATCGGACCAGGATCAACAATTGCTGAAAATTCTTACGCAAGAATTCATACGACAACCACACAAGCGTAACAGTTTCATCACTGACGTCGTCGACGACGATGACAACGACGACGACGCTATATTTCCTCATGGAAAGCCATTTGATCAAGACTACGGACAAACAAACCTTTCTCCAACCATTAAGAGACTTGTAAGCAAAATACCTCACCTTTTGTAAAATATTTATGCGTTAAGTTGTTAAAAGGTCTTAATAAAATTTGAGATTTTAAATCAGAGACCAAAGCTGTGAACATTTTTAAATTCCATAATTTAATCATCTTTATTTTTTTTTCATTGTATTCTAAGACTTGATGAATAACATATATCTCTCCTACATTGTGATGAATAAAATATATACAGTTATACTACAGAATTATTTCACACCAAAGGACAAGACTAGCCACAGCAAAATTCATAATTTCTTGTCGATGAGGAACTTTTACTTTTGGCTAATTTGCTTTCTCATCCAAGGAAAAAAAAGTAAATAAGAAATCTTGTTTTTTTTTTCTTTCTTTCTTTCTTTCTTTTTTTGTTTGTATTTCTATTAATATCAGTACATTACTTAAACTTTGGAAAATGTTTTATAATTTTCGTGATTGAACTGTACGAAAGAATCTGCTGGAATTTCTTTTTTCTCTCTGCTATTCCTAATATAGTTTTGTGAAGAATAAAATATCCAAGAATTTATCAATAAAAATTTAAACAATTTTTGTCATCAAACACTGACGAAATTACTAAATATTCATCCATAAAGTTTAATTATGTCTTTCGAAAACGTTAAACTACTTTCAAATATTTCATAATTCCGTTTACATTTTGTTTAACAGCGATTCGAAACATAGGTTTCTTAATTGGTTTCACAGCCTCAAGTAAAACAAAGCGGAAAGCGAAAAAAAAACAAATGGTTCTTTCAATAAAATCAATAAAATTGCAATTTTTGTTGCAGACACTTTAAAAGTGTCTAAAACAAAAATTGCCATTTTCCTTTTTTCTATTTTTATCTCATCAAAAGAAAAATGAAAGTTTTCTCGTGATGTCATTTTGCTAGTTTTTTATCAAGAAGATTATCATTCGTTTTATTGCTTGGTATTTAATTTTTTATCTAAAAATGTTTGGATTATAATTTATTTTTTACATCTGAAGTACCTGCTGACGACAACATGTTAGTAAGTCTCTTCAATATTTTGGTACTCTCCTCATTATTCTAGGTTATTTTAATAATATTGCCATCTTGAAGTTTTCTGTTATTTCTTACATTTTCAGTTCTTCCAATCTCTTTGTTTTTTTAATTTTGTATCTACTATTTTATATGGCATATAACATTGAATTGTACGGTCATAGCCGAGTTGTTTTCCTAGTTGATCGGGGATCACATTCCCTACTTAGTTATTCATTTTTAAATTTTCTATTCTTTCTGAACCAAACTGCTGCATTTATTATTATTATTATTATTATTATTATTTCCATTGATTTCTGTTGTGTACATATTTCCATCCGGGTCCCAACTAGAGATCAAAGATAAAAAGAAACTAAGATCACACACATTTTACATCGTAATGTGTGAGCTGTACTTGTAAGTACAATTTTTGTATTTCTTTAAGTCATAAGCTACTTCAGTAAGTCTATCGGAACTTTTTCTAATCAATCCGAAGGCTCCAACTACAACTGAAATTATTGCTGTCCTCATGTGCCATATTTTTAAGATTTCAACTTCTTAAGATCCTTGTATTTTGATAGTTTTTTGAAGACCTTCAGAAATACATTATAATCTGCAGAAACTGACATGTCAATAAGAAAGCCCATTTTGTTTTTGTGGTCTTTGATCACGATGTCTGAACGATTAGTCTTGGTTGTTCTGTCTTTGTGTATTGTAAAGTCCCATAAAATTGTTACATGTCCTATCTCTGTCACCGGGTCTAGGTGATGTTCATACCAGCTTCTTGCAATTTCCTTCTCGTAAAATATGCATATTTTCCAGTGCAGATACTGGCTCACTCTATCCTGCCGAGTTTTATATCCAGTAGATACTAATATTGTGCAACCTGATACTAGATGGCCAATTGTTTCTGGATATTTATCACAGAATCTGCACTTCGGATTAACACAATTTTTCAGTATGTGTGCTTGCTAATTTCTAGTTAGCAATCATTGGTCATGTGCAGCTAGAATAAAACCTCCAGTTTCAGCTTTTAACTCTGATGGGTAGGGGTTTTTCTGCATCCACTTGTTTAGTACGGTCAGAGTATTGACCATGAAGCGTCTTATCTTGCCATAGTTTCTGCATCTGGTACATTACATTTACTTTTGCTTTCTTTTTTATACTTTTTTACCGCTGCAGTATTATGGTTTATTTTCACTTCTTCATTCACTTGAAATTCCCTTTTGAATCTGTTGGCTTCCTTTGTTACTGGATAAAGTTTCTTATTTCTTTCATGTTTTTTGACACAGATCAACATCTAGTTTTCAGGTATCTTTGAAGACCGATTGTTGTGGTTTTGGAAGAACTAGCCCTCTACCTCCTTCGCATCTGGCCACATACAGACGATCAACATCAGTCTTAGGATGATGTATATGGTGGCAAGTGAGATTTCTCGTTTTGACATCTACTTGCTTAATATCAGCTATGGTCTAATTAAGGGTGTTGAAACTGTATAGCACCATAAGGATAGCCAAAGTGTTTATGGCTGATATTCTGTTTTGTGAATTCGACTCGGTATTTAACACCAAACGCACACGCCTGTAGTATTCTTTTCTTATTTTCTATTTCATTTGGGTATGTTGCATTCCAACTCCTTCGCTGAATCCTAGGTATTTATAGGCTTCTTCTTCTAGTTCACTAATCTTTGTGACAAAATCTAGATTTATTGAGTGTGTTTCTGTAATTCACCCTTTCTTGAATGTTACTCTTTCACAATTATCTAATTCGAAATGTCATCAATGAAACATTTTACAGTATCGAGGATACCCTTCAACTCATTGTCGTCTTTGGCTAAGATCAATTTATATGTGGTGGACAGACATGTTATTGACCTATAATTTATTGAATCATCTTTTTCACCCGTTTTTGGTAGAAGATATGTAATACCTTCAGTGATTCATTGTGGAATTTCACTGAGTTTATTAATTAGCATTGATAAAGTTTACGAAAAAGTTTTAGGGACAGATGACAGATGATAGAACCAAAGCTTGTGTACCTTGTCATTTTCTAAGGATTTCCATTTTGGGGATTTTGTTAGAGCTTGCCTAAAATTATTCTTGGTTATATTTTTCGATTCTTCCACTGGTTTATCCTTCATTCTTTCTTGTCCTCGTTTGATCCACTCTACTTTAGGATTACATTTCTTTTGGTAGCTCCAAATATTCTCTCAGCATTTTTGCACTTTTTCAATAGATGGTGGAATAGATGGACTTCTATAACTACTTTTCCAATTTCCCTGTAAATCTTCTTGAGGTTCGTTTGAAATCTTATTTTGGCAATAGAACCTACAGCGCTTTTCATATCGTATTGTTCTCTGAACCATTCACTGCAATTTCTGTATAAGGATTTCTTTAATTGGCGGCATTTCATTTAAGGCATTAATTTTATATTTCCGCATTATCTTCCTGTTTTTCCTCGTTGAAACATTTGAATTTCTGGAAATCTAATTTAGTATCGATAACTCACATCTGATTTCCTCAATTTATTGCTTTAATTTTGTTTTCCAAGTGGCATCTTTTGTCTATGTTAAACCCTTTTGTCTTGACATTAGGTTTTTCAGTAGCTTTTATTATTATTATTATTATTATTATTATTATTATTATTATTATTATTATTATTATTAAATGAAAAAATCTTCAGAACTATTTTGTATCTGTCTTGATATTTTTCATCACATTTGCTGCTGTAAGGTTTATTAAAAGAATAATCAAATAACTGAGGCTCTCTGTTGATTACTTTTCATAACTAATAATTATTACACGAAGAAATAAATAGAAGACAAACAACCATAGAATTAAAAATTATTAGTAATTCAAAGAACATAATTTCCATTTTGTTTGATGAAAACATTCCGGATATTCAACAACAATATGAACGGAAGGAAATCAACACTGAAAGAGGAAAATGACCAAATCCTTTTTTGTTCAAAAGACGTTAAACATTAACAAATGACCAGAATTTTTATCTTAAAAAGCTGATATTGATTGCAGCCATTTCTGCATTGTCGATTTAATATTTGAATTAAATATTTTTGCATATAAAAGACAAACAAAATTTGAACAATAAATTTTTCTATAATTTTCCTCAAAATGATTTGATGACGAGTTAAAACTTCATTCTTTATTTAGTTTATGCAAAATTAAATTACCAAATGTTTAAATATACAGGGCTAAAAATATGAGCAAAAACTGTCATTACTAACCATGCATTTCTATTTGGATGTACTAATATATATACGTATTTATACTTTCGGTAATTAGTGTGTGTGTGTGTGTGTGTGTGTGTGTGTGTGTGTGTGTGTGTGTGTGTGTGTGTGTGTGTGTGTGTGTGTGTGCGCGCGCGCGCGTTTGTATGTGAATGTAGACAAAATGTGCTGAACTTACGTTCATGTGAATATATATATATGAAAGGGTAGAAGGCAATTATAATGAATTTGATAGCAATGTCCCAGTGAATGTCAAAACATTTAATAGAAGAAAAGAATCAAATCCGAAACGACTTCATAGAAATACCAAAGATAAAAAGCGCCAGATCTGCACAAATCGACTCGAAAAGTATCGTCAATGTTCTTTTATGTGCCCTTGCACAATATGTTCAATATCAAGAAAACCGCAGACATTGGAAATCTGCTTCCAGACGAAGTGGAATATGATTTTCATTAACACCCTCAAAATCAAAATCACAAAAGATGCACATTCTTGCATAAGATTGCTGCTGCGCTAAATTGAACATCAAAACCATCACAAAGTCTGTGTTTGATGGTATGAAAATTAAGTCATACCCCAACGGCACCTCTTCAAAGAGTCTATGAAGCTGGAAAGTTGCAATAAATTTCAAAGAAAATGAAAAATTTACTTTAAAAGTATTTACTGTGGAGAAAATATTCCCAATGGATGCTATTTTGAACTACTGAAAGTTATGATACCGCTATGAGTTAAGCATTGATTTCAAGAGCACATATCCAATTGAGTTCTTGGATTTGGATTTTGTGTTTTCGACGGGAAAATACGGCTTGACTATTATACAAGTTTGGAGAAAAGCTGAGTCCTGATGCTTGCGACAAGTTTATAAAGTACCACGTTTTGAATGACTTAAGGAGTACTACTGAGAGGAGAGCTATGTGTCGTGTCAGGACACTGATCCCGGCCATACAACCAAGAAGTTACGAATATTTTGCAAAGCTAAACTTGTTAATTTCTCACTAGTGGAACTCTGGCCCCTCCTCTAATCCGTACATGAACGCGATAGAGTACGCCGTGTGAGGCGTTTTAGAACAAACAACAACACCTCCCATCCTAAAATCGATACCCTCAAGACTGCCATCAAAGAGGAGTGAGTCAATGTCAAGAACATCGTGTTTAGAAGTTAAGCAGAGATTATAATTGAATATAATAGAAACCATATTGAATAAAATATATTTTATATTATCTATTAATATCCTTTTAAATTAATAAGCCTATTGATGTATAATTAGTTTTTATTTTGAAAATTTTACTTCACCCGATAAGAAAATTGACTCAGGTTCTTAGAGTTCTTGAGATTGTTTAAAAAAATGGAATTTATGGTGCGGAAATAATAATATTAATTATATAGGCTTAATAATTAATATTGTTGCCAAAATAAGAGAAAAACAGTTGCAACAATGCTACTCTTCACTTCTAATCACTATTTCCAAGAATTTTCTTGTCTTTAATATTTTATTGTTCTGAGTTTCAAAAATCTTCGCTATTTATTTACATCTTTGAATTATTCCAAAGTCAGAATTCTATTCTTTGTATTAAACACTATAAAGAACGTAATATTGGTACGCGTGGTTGAACCATGCAATTTCAACAATGCCATTGTTTTGAATGTTCTATTACGGCATAAACCCGTTAACTGTTTGCAACATACAGCAAAAATCATAACATAATTCCGTCAGTATTAACGTATTTCAACCATCACGATTTTTACTTGTTCCTAATAAAAAAATTCAAAATCATTCCCATGCACTGTTCTACACAATACATTAATAAACTGATATAATTCTGAAGTTGTATATCTTGCTTCTTGGATGCACAAAATATTTAATCACTGTAAACAAACTAACCGAACGCGCCCTTCTGACTCAGTTTTATAGATTCTAACCAGAAATTAAAAAAATAAGACATTTCTTTGCAGATTTATAAATGTAATTTTAAATGTTATTGTTCTACATATGTTATTGTATTTTGCAGATATAAACCTTTTTTAATGAAATCCATCGGCTCAGTTTAAAATGGGATAACCGCTCTTCATAAAATTCTAGAATATTTTACTCTTTTGTATAAACAGTAAAATATTCTGGGACGCCCTCTGTTTTGTGCTGTTATATTTTGTCTAAGTTAAATCCTTTACGGAATTGCTAATGTATCGTTTTTCCTACTCTGCCACATCCGTTTATTTATTAGAACCAATCTTACTCATTTTCTAATGCTGCGTTTTATAATCTTGTCTTTTGCAAATTGACATTTACTGCTTTGGATTCAGTGATGAGAGATTATCTCACTCGTTTAAATGCTAAAATTTAAATATTTAAATGCAGTAGGCATCACATTCTCTACTAGTATTTTTTAATTCACCGTGATATTTATTTTCTCTTTTCCCGTTTATCCTTGATTTTTCTAATTGAATTATTCAATATTCTTTCGATTTTAACCTCTTGTCTGATTCTGCGCAGTTTCTGTTATAATTCCTTCCGTACTCTTTTGTGCTCATATCTTGGAACTCCTGGCTTATTGAACACAACGTTCAGTATTGATCCTTTTTTTCTTTATATATAGAATATATATAAAGATATAGAATCTGTCAGTCTCATCTTTGCAGTCTTGTAAATCTTTTATTCAATCAGATAAGAGTCCAGTGTACGTAACTGTAAATACTGCATATGAATTCATTTTTTACGAGACTTCTATGAATATTCAGTTAGTCCGGAGTCATTAATTTATTAAATGTTCTTCCATCTTCCGTCCTGATCTACATATGAGTCTGCAAATTCCTTGTCGGAGGTTGAGATCAAAGAATACTACACTAGACTAAGAATAGCAAGCCATGTGGCGACGATGAAGGACTATCCAAGAACGTTCCTCTCCACAAAATTATTTCTTAAGCGAGAGAATATTTAGCTACCATTAAAAAGATAAAAACGCTTCTTTTAAGCGATCATCAAATCCAGTCGATTCGGCCATTGTCATTGGGAAGCAGAGTCAGACGACAGGGTGGATCAAAGGATCTATCAGGCAATCTTCTTTGCCACAGAAGAGGCAGATCCGCAAGTCTGGAGCCCTACCCTCCCCGTGAAAGGGCATGCTTCTACCTCATAATCATCACTTGCCATTTGAGAGTAGTAGAGAAACTTTCTAACTTTTCGTTCGCTGGAGGAATCAATCTATGGTGACATTTCTATGCTGACATGAAATAAATATTTCTAGTTCACTGTTTTTTCTATTCTTGCTCATTGAGATTTTTGTGTGGATAACAATTGTTTTCTGTTATTATTCTTGTGCCAGCTTAAAAACATTAATTTACGTTATGCTGTTATTTTAGATATAATTATGCAATCTTTTGACTGTCCTGTTTTCCAATATCAGGTTTTCGTATCCTTCTTTCTGACGCCTAGCAGTGGTGTCTGCTGCATCGCTTTATTTCGAGTGTATATTAGTTCTTCAAAAATGGAAGCATTTTTGTTTCTTATGTTGTTCTTAAATATATACGGTATATATCCTTGTTATCGTTTTCCTCTTTCCTTATTTAAGCTGTCTATTGAATTAAGCAATTTACCTATAAGAAGTACATTCATATTGTTCCTATTTGATGTTTTGTGAATTTATATTATTATTATTATTATTATTATTATTATTATTATTATTATTATTATTATTATTATTTCTTTATTTTAGGCCAAACTCATGTTGCCTGATGAAAGCCAGAACTGAAGACGCATTCAACTCACAATCTTTATAAAATCTCCCAGTCCACCCAACCTGCTTTAATCAGTTGCACACACGTCTATTTATGACTTCTTGTAATCAAAATTCTCTGAGCAGAAAATATAAAATCAATGGCGCGTGTTTTTAATAAAGGCCATATTTCAAAAATATACTTCAGGCCCTAAATTACGATTGATTTAAATCACAAGACATAAAAACGTAATAAACACCAAAAACATTTAGTCAAAAAAGTGTCTCTATATTTGACAGGCTGGGGAAAAGAATGCAGAAATCGATGATTCGGAGAAATGCGAATATTACAAAATGTTTTTTTAATTAAAGTGAGATGAATAAATTTCATGACAATATGGAACTGTTTTATCTTCTTTATTTTATTATAATTTTGCATTAATAGAATCATAAACTGTTGAAACTTGACTAATGCATGGAATAATAATGCAACACAAAATGTACTTAGAACAAAATGTATTGAAACAAGAAAATGTACACAATATTTACATATAGTCTTTTGTATATTCCTGGGAAGACCGTTCCTGGAGAATGTGTTGACTAAGTCGCAGTCGGGCAGAGTCTTTAGTGAATCTCTTGATTCGCCTCCCTGTCTTCCCGGTACCAACCATATTTATATCGTCGGTACTCCACTATGCAAATTAGGTGGATCCTACCACAACACCCCCTCCCAAGCCTTGGAATCCCTTTTGGATTTCAAACTGGCTTCCTATATGGGATGATGATTATGGCTATTTCTTTGTAGATCCCATTTGCATACTTCATATGTATATGTCAATCTGCTTAATTTTAATATCTTTTCCGTTTTGGATTCACGTCCAATGGGTCCGTGAACTTTCGTTTCCTACCGGATCTTCTCGGTTCAGGAGTATTCTGCGGAGGTTCTACTTGAAAAATATCATACATTACATCAATGGGATCTTCCTCCTCATCCGGTATACTCTCTTCATGCTCTAGGACGTAACATTTTTTAAGTTGGTTCTGGTGCCTTTTATGAGTATTCTTCGACCCTTTAATTATGTAAATCAGGTCACCGATTCTCTTGTCCACTATGCCTCGCTCCCAGAACTCAACGTTGTTTCTGTAGCACTTGAAAAACACCTTCTCTCCGGCAGTGTATCTTTTTCTAGCTGTATACCTAGTATTCTTTACTCTATTTTTCCCTGGCAAAAGCTTGTCAAACACTGACTTAATTTTCCTAGCGAACATTAGTTCAGCTGGTGCCATGTTTGATTGTGTTCTCTGGTTTGGCGTGATTCTGTATACTTGTAGGAATTGCTGAAGCGCCTTTTCCGTTGGAACTCCTGAGGCTTTCTTCAGAGCGCGCTTTAACATATCGACAAATCTTTCTGCGAGTCCATTGGATCTCGGATGATACGGCGGCGTTGTTATGTGGTTAATTTGATATAAAATTCCTTAAATTCTTCAGAAGTGAATTGTGTACCATTGTCACTCACAATACACTCTGGCACACCGAACCGTGCAAATAGTTCATGCAAAAACGTTGTTGTGGTATTGGACGTAGGCTTTTTGCAGCGTAGTACTTCCGGCCATTTTGTAAAACTATCTACCACTATTAAGTAGTAATAATCTTCTACTGGACCAGCGAAATCAATGTGTAATCTTGTCCACGGATGATCCGTCTTGGGCCATGGTTTTTGTACTATAGGTGGTGCCATAGCTGCTAACGCACACCCCTTACATCGATGAACCATGTTTTCGATATCCACATCCATTCCTTTCCAATATACAAAGCTTCGCATTAAGCTTTTTGTTCTATTAATCCCCGGGTGACCCATATGAAAGTCCCGTAGGATTCTTTTTTGGAACTTTTTTGGTACTACTACTCTCTCACCATATAATAAACTTCCGTCACATATTGAATAAATCTCCTGCACTTTTTGGTCATTTGCTACCATTTTGCTTTTTATTTCTAAAATGAAATCATCTCTTTCAGGTTCTTTTTTGATTTCCTTTGATGTAACCGGTAGCTCTCTTACAATGTTGTTTACCATGCTTTTCACCTCATAATCTGCTCTGATATTTGCAATAATTGATTCTTCGAATCTTTCTTCTTGACTCGGTACGAGTCTTGATAAAGTATCCGCATGAATTATATTTTTGGATGATAGGTGCTTTATGTGAAAATCATAATTAAGAAGAATGGTTCCCCATCTTAACAGTCGATTTAAACGGGTAACCCTTTCTTTGAACCAAAAATAGTGATCAGAGGTTTATGATCCGTTTCTAACATAAAATGTCTGCCGTAGATGTATCTATGAAATTTTTTATGGCAAAAATGATACTCAGTGCTTCTTTTTCTATCTGTGAGTAACTTCGTTCTCCTGGGAGTAATGCTCTCGAAGCATGTGCAATTGGTTTTCTAGAACCATCTGGCATTATGTGTTGAATACACGCTCCTACCCCATATGAACTAGCGTCACTTGCCACTACAATATCAAGTTTTGGATTGTAATGGGTTAAAAAGAGGTCGGACGTAAGCATTTTCTTTATTTCATCAAAGGCTTTCTGACATTCTACCGTCCATTCCCATGCCTTGTCTTTTTTTAGTAGTTCATTCAACGGAGCTCTTAGATTGTACATTCCTTTAATGAACGCTTGATAATAGTTTGCGAGCCCCAGAAAACTCTGTAGCGTCGCCACATTAGTGGGCCTCGGCATGTCTCTAATCGCAATGGACCTTTCCGGATCTGGAAATCTGCCATTTTTGTTGATTATGTGACCTAAATACTTAATTTCCTCCAAACCAAATTCGCACTTTGATTCTTTGACTTTAAATCCAAAATCCTGAATCTTTTTAAATACTTGATTGAGGTGCTCTCGATGTTCGTCGGCGTTTGCACTCCTTACTATGATGTCATCTAAGTAGGCACACGCAAAGTCTAAATCATTCAACATGACGTCCATAGCTTGTTGAAAAATGGCTGGTGCCACTTTAATACCAAACGGAAGCCTGTTGTACTTGAATAAACCTCTATGCGTGTTTATCCCTAGTAACTTCGAACATTCCTCTTCGACGGGAATTTGGAGATAGGCATCTGATAAGTCGATTTTTGAAAATATCACTCCGCCATTTAGCTTGTTAAAAATCTCCTCCGGACTCGGTAACGGGTAATGGTAGTCCTTAATTACCGAGTTCAACCCTGTCGAAAAATCAACGCAGACTCTGATTTGGTTTGATTTCTTTTTTATGCACACAATCGGCGCAGCCCATGAATTAGATTCTACTTTCGAAATAATTCCCATTTTTTCCAACCTATCAACTTCTTCGTTAATTTTCTCTACACTTGCGAAAGGCACGTTACGTTTCTTTTTAAAAATTGGCATAGTATTTTCCTTTAATTCAATTTTAGCTTCAAACTTGTTACATCTTCCAAGACCAAGTGTGAAGGTTTCCGGAAACTTTTTCTTTAATTCATCTTTAATGTCCTGTCTTGTTTGCGTATTACTTTCTACTTTTCTGCAGAATGAGTTTAATGGTTTATCCCACAATTCGAATGTTTCAATAAAATCTGTACCCATCAAGTTTTCTCCATTTTTCAGAATGAAAACTTTTATTTTTTTAAAGATCCCGTTCAATTTCATGGGAAGTACAACCTCGCCTTCGAAGTTAATTTCCTTTCCAGTTACCGTTCGAGCGAATTTCGTTGACTTCATAATTGTAGGCCTTTTTAAAATTTTCCATGTTTTGTAGTTCATTATTGTTAAATCTGAGCCCGAATCGAGTTGAAATTTGATATTCTTTTTAAATATTTCAGTCGTCACATATTTCCTCAAATCTCTATCCGATTTGATATTCGAATTTGTTTGTCTAATTCGGCTATTGAATTTTTTCGTTTTACAACACGATCTTTCGTGACCATTCTTGTGGCACACGAAACATTTCTTATTTCTATATGGGCAATTTACCTCCCAGTGTCTTTCGTTACAACGTCTGCAATTATATGGTGGGACCTTTTTTTCCATCCTCGTTCTTTTTATTTAATTTTTCTTGTCTATTTTTAAAATACGCCGAATTTTTACTCCAATTTTTTGCTGATGGGTAATTTGACTGTTTTTTTATTTTTTTCATATAAGCAATGCCAGCTTCTTCGATTTTTTTAGACTCTTTCTTTAAACTTACAGCCCGTTGACACTCTTCTGCTAACTTTTGCAGGGTAAGGTTTTGTTCAGATTCGAGTTTAGACAAAACTCTACGTCTTATTTCGGCACTCTTACTGGATACCCGTCCTTGAGCAAAAATTAAACACTTGAATTCTTCAACCGTAATCTCTGCCAATCTGAAATTGTCACAATGTCTATTCACTATAGATGCATATGTTAAGTAATCCTGATCGTCGGATTTAGAGATATTTATGCATAACCATCGCTTATGCCAAAGCGACATATTTGCTCCAAACAGCTCTTTTTGAAATTTCACTGTTTCTGAGAATTCCAATGCAGTTGTTTTTCTCGGTAGAATAAAATCTACAAATTTGCTATGTTCTGCTGTACCTAGCTTTCTTAGTAATAGACTGACTTTTCTTGAATTCGACCAGTTTTCAGTCTGTGTAGAAAATATCTTCATATCGTTTAAAGTATGCTACAAACGTTTTTTCTTCGTCTGGCATGTGCCAGTTGAAAGTTTCCAGCGAATTAAATATGGTGTTATATGAAGAATTTCCTTCATTTGCCTGATAGTTGTTTAATTTCTCCAGTGTTAACTTTTGAATTTCTAAACGTCTTTCCTCTTGCTGTTCTTGATATTTTTGCTGTCTTTCATCTTGCTTTTCTTGATATTTTTGCTGTGCTATCTGTTGTTTCCTTATTAATAAGGCAAACTGTTCATGCTGACGTTGCTGACTCAACTGCTGGGATTTGAATAATTCAGATATGACTTTGGATAATTCATCCATCTTTAGCTGATAGTGTTCATGCAACAAAGAATATACTTTTAATTTGTGTATCCACGGATATCATATAAGCTGACCAGAAAATCGAAACAACGTACGACTTTTTAATTTTATGTCTTGCTTTTACATTCAAACCCGTGATAATCAACTTTGGTATTATTTTTTTTTTTTGAACAGAGACCGTCGGACTTTATTTTCGTTTTCGACTTCTGTTCGCGTATTTCAATGACAACTTCTGATTTTATTATCAGAGGTAATTCGTCACTATATTGTTGAACAAACAAAAAAAAATAAGTTTTTAAAGTTCGTTACCTTTCAAAGTCGACACGGTGTATTTGTGCGCCTTTTAATTCCATGCATGTTTTGTAGTCGGCCAGTTTTTTTTCTTTTCAGTGGGTGTCTCGTTGTAGATAATTTTTCAATTTAAAATCACCGTTATTCGTTTACGACACATTTCAACATTTTTCTGAGTGAACGTTCCTTTATGCTTAGTCGTCCTTTAACGAGTTCTACATATCCAGAAGTTCAGAATCCTTCGCCGTTACGTTAAATGTTGGACTTTTAATTAATAATTTTTTTTTCAGCCTGGGTTCTTCAATGATTTGTCCCAATTGTTGAAAACTCTCAATTATTAATTCTTTTTTTTTTCGTATGGTTCTTTCTACTTCGTCGCCATTGTTGAAACTTGACTAATGCATGGAATAATAATGCAACACAAAATGTACTTAGAACAAAATGTATTGAAACAAGAAAGTGTACACAATATTTACATATAGTCTTTTGTATATTCCTGGGAAGACCGTTCCTGGAGAATGTGTTGACTAAGTCGCAGTCGGGCAGAGTCTCTAGTTGAATCTCTTGATTCGCCTCTCATGTCTTCCCGGTACCAACCATATTTATATAGTCGGTACTCCACTATGCAAATTAGGTGGGTCCTACCACAACATAAACACATGCTTATAATAATGATAAAAAGAAATATATTCGGAAGGCATCTTAGTCGAACAAGATACGCTGTTAACAATGAGACAGAAGACACTGTCTACTCCAATATAAACTGATTTATTGTACTTCTAAAAAGTAAAGTTCGCAAATATTTACACTTTTCATTTCATGGACTTCTTCATCGAGTGAATTTGTGTATATATCTTTAATATTTGCATCTGTATAAAATGAATCATATTTATAGAGAAACGTATTTTACATGTGTTGTGGATTCCGGGGATGGAATCCTACACAAATAAATAACAACGCCAGCAACTGAAATAGGAAAATAAGTGTATTGAACGTAAGAATACAAACTTGAAATGAAGATTAGTAGTCCAGGACCACGGGTTAGTAGAAAGTATATGTACAAGTCTCTGTAAGTGAAGCCGTAATTATCTCTCTCTCTCTCACTCTCTCTCTCTCTTGCTCTCTCTCTCTCTCTCTCTCTCTCTCTCTCTCTCTCTCTCTCTCTCTCTCTCTCTCTCTCTGGACTCTACGTATCTCAACCTTATCTCAACGTGTCTCCACCTTGACTCCAACTTTGTCAATATAAGTATACTTTAGACGAGTCCATCTTGTGTAAAAGTGGGAGGTTTATGGTCAGTTTGAAGAGTAAACTCTCTTCCATATATGTATCTGTGGAAGCGAGTTATGGCGAATATTATGCCTAACACTTCCTTCTGAATTTGCGAATAATTCCTCTCTGCTGGTAACAACGATCTAGATGCGTGAGCTATAGGTTTCCTTGTGCCATCCTGCATCTTGTGTAATATACAAGCTCCCACTCCGTGTGAGCTTGCGTCACTAGCAATGATAATTTCCAGTTTGGGATCAAAATGCGTCAGTGCTAGATCAGACGTTAATTTCTTTATGATCTCCTTAAAGGCTTTCTGACAATCTTCCGTCCAGTTCCATTTGTTCTCTTTTTTCAATAATTCATTGAGGGGGTCCCTCAATTTGTGCATGTTTTCAATGAATTCACCGTAATAGTTCGATAGACCAAGAAAGCTTTGCAACTCTGCGACATTTTTCGGCTCAGGCATATTTTTTTATTACAGATGTCCTATCTGGATCTGGTTTTCTGCAACTTTAATTGATTATATGGCCTAGATACTTGATTTCTTTTAGAAAAAAGTCGCATTTTTTCTCCTTCACTTTAAAACAAAAATCCTGAATTCTTTTAAAGACTTCTTTAATATGTGTTGCGTGTTCTTCTATATGTCATCAAAGTAAGCAGTAGCCAAATTCTGTCCTATGAGCATGGTGTCCATAGTCTGTTGGAAGATTGACGGTGCTACTTTTATCCCAAATGGCAATCTGTTAAATTTGTAAAGTCCTTTGTGAGTATTGATACATAAAATCTTTGTCCTTTCTTCTTCTACTGGAATCTGAAGATAAGCTTCACGTAGATCAATCTTAGAAAATACCTTACCACCGTTAAGCTTGGTAAATATTTCCTCCGGGCTTGGCAATGGGTAGTGATAATCCTTGATAGGCTGGTTTAACCCAGTCGAGAAATCTGCGCAAACACGGGTTTCTCCGTAGACCACTGGTGCCGCCCATACACTGAATTCGATTTGTGAAAGGATTCCAGTTTATACAATCTATCTAACTCCTTGTCATTTTTTTCTATCTTTAGGCACGTTTCGCTTTTTCTTGAATATTGGCTGAACATTTTTCTTTAGTTCAATTTTAGCTACAAACTTATTACATCGTCCCAAACCGCTCGAGAATACTTCGGAGAATTGACTGTGTAGTTCTTCTTTTAATTTTGTAGCTTCTGACGGCTCGCACTGAATTTTCTTACAAAATGAGCTAATAGGTAAATCCCATACGTCAAATTTTTGCCCACCAATTTTCTGTGTCTTTCATTACAAATATCTTCAATTTTTTCGTTTTTCCATGGAATTTTACGTTTAGAATTACTTCTCCTTCAAATTTGATAGGCTTCCCTGTAACAGACTTAGCGATTTTCTGTGTATGCATCATGGTCGGTCTATTTAGCTTCCTCCATGTTTGTAGATTAATTATAGTTAGATCCGAACCTGATTCTAACTGTAATTTTACCTTTTTATTTAAAATCTCGAGTTTCACGTATTTTCTTTTGTTTACTTTGTCTTCGTAGTCCATTCTAGTAGTTCTTACCCTACTAGTGTGTCTTTTGTTTCTGCATTGAGATGCCTTATGTCCCATTTTCCCACAAGCTAAACAGTTCTTGTATTTGAATCGACAGTCTTTATTCCAGTGTAACATGCAGATGGGGGGTTATATTTGCTTTGATCTCTGTCATTAATCGCCTTATACCTTGTAATTTTCCCTTTATCATGAATTTTGTTTTTTGTTTTTCTTACGGGGTAGGAATTGTAAACTTTTGTTCAACTTACGTATGTGTGCTACTCCCGATATCCTTAGAGTCTTTTTTTATGCTCAAGCATCTTTGGCAGTCTTCTGACAATTTTTGTAGCGTTAATCCAGGCTTGTTTTGAAGCTTCGAGAGCATTCTTTTGCGCATTTCACTGCCTTTGACTGAGAATAATCCCTGTACGAAAATCAGACTCTTAAAATTGTCCGGAGTCAATTCTGCCAACTTAAAGTCATCGCAATGTTTGTTCACGATTGCGGCGAACGTGGAGTGGTCCTCATTTTCGCTTTTTACGAGGTTGAGACATTTCCACCTTTTGTGAAAAAGTGTTTGGACTGAAGAGCTCCGTAAGGCATGTAACTGCCTCGTCAAACGTCAAATCGTTTGTCTTTTTCGGTAGAATATAGTCCACAAATTTTGTGTACTCCTCTGTTCCCAATTTCCTGAGTAATAAACGTAGCTTCTTAGCTTCCGTCCAATTTTGGCAATCAATGTTGAAAATGACGTCTGTAGTAGTCCCCGAAATTTTTATCATCTTCTAGAGAGTATTTAAATGTTTCTATTGTGTTCCAAACTGCGTCTTGAGAAAAAGTCGCCTCTTTTTCGACATTCTTTTGTTGTGTGTTACCCGTTACTTTTAATATTAATTCCTGGAGTTGCATTTGTCTTTTCTTAATTTTCCTTCTGAAATTCGAGCAGTCTTTCTTGATTTTCCTTCTGAATTTCGAGCTGTCTTTCTTGGAGTTGTAGTTGCTGTTCATTTTGATATTTTACAAGTTCTACCAAAACACTTTTAAAATCCTCCATGATAAGAGTCTTACGAAAACCTCGATTTTCCGTATTTTGAGGAAGTACCTCTTAATCACGTTGGTCACACAAAATCCTCGCAAATCCTCGTAAATCTTTGTCGGCCAGTCGTTGTGGACGCTGGCAACGGCAATTTTTTTTTGTGGAGTCCGGGGAGGGAATCCTGCACAAATAAATAAACAACGACAGTAATTGAAATAGGAAAATAAGTGTATTGAACGTAAGAATACAAACTTGAAATGAAGATTAGTAGTCCAGGAATACGGGTTATTAGAAAGTATATGTACAAGTCTCTGTAAGTGAAGCCGTAATTCTCTCTCTCTCTCTCTCTCTCACACTCTCTCTCTATCTCTCTCTGTATCTCTCTCTCTCTCTCTCTCTCTCTCTCTCTCTCTCTCTGAACTCTACGTATCTCAACCTTGTCTCAACGTGTCTCCACCTTGACTCCAACTCTGTCAGTATAAGTATACTTTAGACGAGTCCATCTTGTGTAAAAGGGGAAGAGCCCCACAACAACATATTTGCATAATAGTTCTATTCAGAGCCTGAAAAGATTTAGGAATTATTTTAAAGCAATGCCTTTTGCTTCAGCTGACTTTGACGCTAGTCAGGAGATTCTCTATAAGCCGTTGATAAGTAAAAATTTAATTTCACTTATGGAAAAAGAAAACTCAGTGAAAACATTTCTCATTAACATTGTATCAACTTCATACACGTGAATATAACCAATTGAAATATGAAAAAGGAAATTAAACTCAATTGTCTGGGTCTAACATGAAAAAGTTATTTCTGCGTAACATTTCTACCTCTATCTATGCACTTTGAGAAATAAAAAGGTTATACATAAGTTGTTAATATTTTAAAGAATGAAAAGACGCTACTCTTCTGGAACAATAAAAATAAACACACTCTCACTCATTCTTATCATATCTTTTTCTATCTCTTTCACACACACACACACACACACACACACACACACACACACACACACACACGCACACACACACAACAAAACAATTATGATATCGAAAAATGCTTCACTTTCCTGCTATGGTATTTCCTGTAAAATACTATATTACACAACATAAGGAGCACTGTTTTGAAACATCAAGTGAATGAGAATTCGTAACAAATGAAATTAATGTTCATAAGATTAACATGAATGTACGAAATTTAGTCTATGGCTGTGTCAATGGCTGAAACAACTAAAGTAATGTTTATCAATATCCAAGTTGTAAGTTGTATTTATGTGGCTCTGTATAAATCAGATACAGTATATGTAAATCAACGCGCGCACTCATGCACAGACAACAATGACGTTTCCATTCTTATCATCTTCATCATCTACCTGTCATTCATCTATATTTTGTGTATCTATCTTCCAACTTATTGAATGGTGCCATTCAGCCTACGATACGTTAATTAGTGTACTTTAGAGCTTCAAAATCGCTAAAACCTTTGTAGAATTATTTCACAGACTTTCTCAATAAATATGAGTTACGATTTTTTCGTTTGAACGAAGGATAATATTTGAATGACAATTGTCATTAAAAATAATCTGTCAGTATATAGTTTCGTAACAATCTTCAATGTACCCCATTTACGCCTTGTTTTTTTATCTTTTTATGAAAATACATTCACAATCATACACACATATCCACTCATGTTTGAATTCTTCGTGTTTTCAGCTTTTGTCAACTCGTTTTCCGTGTAGATATTTAAGTGAAACATGAAAGGAATTTTCAAACTGCAAAGAATACTTTAATAATTGTACTAAATCCCGTTCATTAATCATTTTACTAGTGATTTGTCAGAAATGCATCCAACTTGGGCAAGTAAAATAATTACCCAATGTCGTTGAAGCCTGAATTTCTTGAAAGCAATCATCCTAAATGCAACTGTGCAGGTAATGAGAGTGTGGGCAATTGCTTGTATTCTTGTGCGTATGTGCAAGTGTCATCAATGATTTCTAATGTCTATTATCCACAAAAGTGATTATTTTTGAGCATCTTCAACGGATAGCCGGAATGACAATTTTGAGTGCAGCTAAAGTGCCGCTTAAATAAGCAACCATCGATCAGAACAAGTGTCCAAATTTAACTTGCAATAAACTGATCAAATAAGAAGAGTAACAGAAACGACTATGATTCTGCCTCATCGATTTGCACGTGCGTACTACTTGCATGGCTCATTAAACTGATAACCAGTGAACCGCTTTTTTCCTATCATTTACCTTGACTTCTTTTCTAATATATCAACGCATGTGGCCGCTTGTGATTGCATGTATCAGAGCGAGAGTGGTTATCAAACTGCCTTAAATTTGTGAATTACTATCTGCTCAAAAGTCAGTATAGCTAGATTTTGAATGTTTCTTTTCAAAAATATTCAAAACTTAACTTTTTCTTTAGGGGTATTCAAAGGCTCACAAGGCATCACGCATTCTGAGTGCAGAGAAGTAAAAAAAAGTTAAAAGACCAAAGCGATCGATAACAATGCTTACCTTTTAAAGTTTTCTTACTTCTCTACAACCAGAAGATGTAAAGCTGTTGAATATCGACTGTATAAGTTGCTAAGTTCATAAACTAATACTGAAATAAATGTATATTTTATAAAATGAATATTTATTTATCAGTACAATCGCTTTCCTTTTCAATGCATTTATATTAATCGTATAGTTTGAATTTTACACAGGGGTATAATCCGGTCAAAATTCCAATAATATCACAGGCTCCACACTAATCAACACTTATATATCTCTCTCTCTTTCTTTCTCTCTCCCTTTCTCTCTCTTTCTCTCTCTCTCTCTCTCTATATATATACACACACACACACACACACACACACACATATATATATATATATATATATATATATATATATATATATAAATAAAGAGAAAATATTTTAAATAAAAATATCATTATATATATATATATACGTGTGTGTGTGTGTGTGTGTGTGTGTATGTATGTGTGTGTGGAATTTTGAAAATGTTTCCAAAAAATCGTCGAATTCAGACCAGTAAGAGTTTGACTGGTTCCTAAATGCAAAATGCGGTCCAACACGATACAAGAGTATCAATAAAATAACCAGTGAAAGTATAGAGACATACATATATACATGATGCCACATTTTACTCAGATGGGAACCGCCTCCTCACCTTTCGCATGACTTCAAGCAGATCTAAGCTAAAAAAAAGACCATACAAAACTATTGGTGCAGTGAAATATCTGTGATGATAAAGTCATGATAATATACAGATTTCTAAGTACGAATTTTCCATTTCATTAACATGAGTGTAATGTGTCTTCACAAGTAATTTTAGTTGAACATTAGCTTGATTTTTTACATTAAAATCATGACCTAAATTTTTCTTAAAGAAAGATGATTGCTGTGACTTTGAAGGGGAAAATGATTCAAAGATAGCAGACGGCTTGGGATTTCCAGAAGCAGTGTTCAAACCACCGAAATACGTTTGATACTACTGGAAGTGGAAAGAAAAGCGGAAAACCACAAACAAGTGAGATAACAGAAAGATTGTGATCGTCTCATTAGGCAATCCAAAATTAAGAGCCAGACAAGTAAGGAGAGAGTGCAGTTTTAATAGTGAGATTTCAATTGATACAGTACAAGATTAGGCAAGACAACTTGAAGTGCAAAAAACATCATTTACCAGTGAACATCGGAATAGAAGTTTGAAGTGGTCAAAAAACGTCTAACATGGGATGCTGGAAAGTCTCAAAAAGTAATTTCCGTGATGAATGCAAAATAGAGTAGCATCCTAATGCAAGAGAATGTGTAAGAAGACCAGTGAAAGAAAAACAGTGCAAGATAGACCACAAATATGGTAGAATTTGGTGGTGGACATGTAAAATCAACGATAGAAGAAAATTGGTAAAAGTTGATAGAAACTTAAATAGTGAACACTGTATCAGTTTACAACTTTCTAATTTTCTGCCATATTACGAAGATGGATAATTTTTTCAGCAAGACTATGCTACTTGCCACATATTACGTGAAACAAAAATTTTCCTTGCATTTTTTTTTTTATCATTTCTCCCTAAGCAATGCAATGAAGCCACTAAGACACACGAGTGTGAAAGAATATGAGAAAAAGAAAAACATTATTAAGGAGAGAGAACAATAAAAGAACAGAAATTAAGAAGACAGAAGATTGACGTTACATTTGCATTTTTGAAAATTAAAGTTGACGGGAAAGCAAGACTCAAAGGAAGAGAGAGAGAGAGAGGGAGAGAGAGAGAGAGAGAGAGTTCCAGAAGCCAGAAGTGAGAGAGAGGAAACAGCATAGTTTACAAGGAAGTTACGGCGATGGGAAAATGACTGAGGTCAAGATGTCAGGTCAGGAGCAATAACATTACAAACTCTTCTTGTATTTTATCAAAAATCTGTAAATACATAACAGAAGCACCAAACCAGATGAAACAACAATATTCAATGCATGCATGAATAGTAGACTTATAAATGTGTAAAACAGATTCTAGCGAGGAAGATTGTCTAGCATAACAGAATTAACCAGCTTTCCTCACTGCAGAACTAGCAATTGAGCCAATATAATCTTTCCGCTATGCTGACGGAATGTAAAGGGGGTTCTCTCAGACAATTAATAGAGAACAGTTTCGTTTTGAAGCCTTAAAATTAGCATGCCATTCCTTTCCACAGTTAACAACAGACCGTAGGCCATTCTTTAGATCGTCTGGCATTTTAAACTTATTGAACTGATCAGGCTTGCTATTAAAATAGGAGTAAATAGTTGTGTTATCAGCAGAGATACCGATATGAGAACGGATGACACGTGGAAGGTTTTTTATGAAAATTAGGAACAATGTAGTTTCAAGGAAAAGCCCTGTGAAATATCTGCATTAATGCCAAAAATCTAGAAAAGTGGCCGTTCAAGATAACTTTTATTTCGCGATTTGATAAGAATGATTGGATCTATTCAAAAGTTCTTCCAAAAATAACCTTTCAAATTGTGAAGAAGACCAACATGCCAATCTTGTCAAATGCCTTCGAGATATCTAAAACAACAGCACGAAATTCTCTATTCTTATCTAAAGCTAGGTAGACTCTTTCAACAATAAGTATTAATGCATCAGCAGTTGACCTGGAGAAGCGAAAGTTATATTGATTATTAGCAAGAAGACCCTGAAACGTGAGATACTTAACTAAATGTGAGTTGATTAGGGCCTCCAGTACTTTGCCAAAGACTTATTCTTATTTAACACACTAAGACAGAGACGCCAGTAGTCAAGAGAACGAAACTTGTTAGAGGCTGTCAGCAAAGACTTGGCCTCTTTGAGAACAAGTTTACAATTATTACGAGCAATGAAATTCAATGAAATTCATTTTTTCTCTATTCACTCTTAAGCTAGATTCGAATTCTAATATTCAATAACTATTTCAAGACTAACCAAAATTGTGTGCTTTGGAAAATTACTTTTGGAAAATCACAATGTACAGTATGAGGTGCGTTACGGTATGACATAAGGTTATTAATACGAAAAAATACAAAGTTTGGCTGTCCCCATGTTCATTGCGCATGTACAGTACACAAGGGAATGAAAACCTACGTTCTGTTTAGATGTATTCTCACAGTTGTTGAAGTAGAATTGGTTAGTGAGCACTTAATCAATCACCCATAACTATTGTATATATCTCGACGTAAATTCAAAAAATTGTCATAGCCAATACTTATAATATATATTGATCTTACATGAACTGATCACCAGACACCCTTTTATTTTCAGAAATGAACACATAGAGAATTTTACAGGAATCTGTCAAGCATATATGTCCCTTTCTTGATTGGAATATAAGAAACTAGTTTTTTACAAAATTTATTTCTTTTTATTCGACGGAAACCAAAATCTTTGATATTTGATAATATTAAAATTAGATATTATATCAATATAATCTTTTTCTGTTGATGTATTTGTTAAAATCTGTTGGCGTTGTATCATCGGTTTGAACTAAGAAATGAGCAATCAAAATGTAATTGTGTTGATCTAATTAATCTTCATACAGATAAGAGTTTTTTTTGTAGGCTTATGGTATGCACATGTATTGAATTACATCACTCACTTACTATCAATAACGCCTTATTTGATTCCGGTAATAATCATGCTACTACTGATGATTCTAATTATTGTGATTATTCTATACGTTTACTGTGATTTAAATACCACTACCTAATATACTAAACAAATCAATAATTAAATATATTAATGAATTCCAAGGTATACTCCTAAAATCATTGAATTTTAGTTTTTATCTAGGTTAAAATCTATGTTAAATTTTGGAATTTTCGAAAGAGTTAGGATCGATTGTAATACTACTAAAATCTGACAGATCGACTTGGCACTATTTTCACTTCAATGATATTATTTAAACAACTGCTGAGAACAGGTAGACAGCATGCATAAAGTCGGTTGAGAATTGCAGAAAATGTGATACTTAGCACCAAACGCATTATTATATGTGATGGTCAAGCATACTAGTGAAGTACAGTCAGCTGAATAAAAGTCTATTGTCAACTATTTGAATAGACGCCTGTTTTTATTTATTAAACAGTCTGTATTACTTCTCTCGCCCTGTGCATTCGAGAAATAAAGAAAATGCATTCCTCGGCAGGGATCGAACCTGTGTTCGGAAAACGCCATTTGATCCAGCGTGCAAAGTTCTATTTTCCCTTTTGTAAGGAAGGTACATCTTCTACACCCAGAAACAAGTTCTGAGTATGAATATCAATGATTTTCAAAATTTGCCTAATGATATCTGTGCATCTTCCTATGGACAGGTAATAAATACAGATAAATATAACCATTGAGTTCAATAAATGTGAAATTGTGGCTGTACCCTAAGCGAGCGTGGTTAGATGTCTTGTTCTTTAAAACGTAGATAGAGATTAGCTTAAACTCTCTCTCTCTCTCTATCTCTCTCTCTTTCTCTCTCCCTCTCCCTCTAATAATTTTTATTTGCAAGAATTTATTTGCAAATAACTGATCAAAATCTGCTTCTGCAACATCCCCTTTGTAGACGATCCCTACCCACTATCAGAGATTCTATGATAACATATTCATTTTAAATGGAATTACAAAGTATTTAAAAATCCAATTGCATGTGCAAATAAGAGAAACACAGATTAGCAGGAAGATGGATTACTACTACAGTAAGTTCAATTCTCAATTGATGTCACTATATGTGGCCTTATATAAGACAAAGCCAGACTTCATGTCTACAGACACATATATAAGTCTCTAATCATGCATTCATGGACAGTAGCAATTCTTTTTGAAACGACATCAAAATTAGAGGAGTGTTTTAAACATAAACTTCAGTTATCATTCTTTATCTCGCCTAATCATTTCTTTCGAATTTATTTCTCTTTATTAAATTATTTTCTTTACATTTTATTCCGTTTTTAAGTACTTGATCAAATAAAAAAAATATTATTTTAAATCTATTCAGTTGTTTTCTTTTTCATTTCAGTTATCTTCGTCTCATTTCTTTGCCTTCGTTTTTCATTCACTGCTGGTTTTGTTCTTCATACCTTCAGAATTACAAATACTAGAATTGTTACAAGTTTTGTTTAGCCACTTTGGTAGAAGAATATAAAGCTGAAAGCTTTAACATTAATGCCTTCGCAAAAGGAAAAGGTATGATTTCAAATAAGTTTGTACTCTCTCTCTCTCTCTCTCTCTCTCTCTCTCTCTCTCTCTCTCTCTCTCTCTCTCTCTCTCTTACTTCCAGCCTCCGTGAGAAGTATTTATGTCATTGCAACAATTTAATTGATATTTAAATGTCATTATTCAAGGTAAGAATAGGAAAGCACAAATGATTAGATGAAGTAAATTACAGATATATTTTCATACTACGGCATCACACTGTTGCCGTTCCACAGTTTATACTATAAGAGCTAAACGGTCTGAGTAATGTTTTTAATAGTCCACTTCAATAAATGTTAAAAGTGTAAGTGTAGCTTAGTTCGACACCTTGAGGAAAAATGATAGATGGAATAATTGCGTTGTGTCGGTTCTTCATATGTTTCGAAAATAGGTTTTTGAAATTCTGGCTTTCACTAAGACTGTAAAGCAGGCCACTTGATTCAATGTTAATTAAACGATTATCTCACCTGCAAGGCAGATGTTGTTGTACGTCTTTTAAGAAGAAAAATATAATGCGTTCGTATAAAACTTTCAGAGATCTAACAAAAACTAGTTACTATGGCAGAAATGGTCTTCTTAATTTTAACGCCTCTAAAACGAAATTGCTCTAGTCATCTTGAAGAACCTTTCTTGTTTTGTATGGCTTATGCTGACGTACTGAAGAGCAATTCACCGCACCTTCTTGTACTCATGTTTTCCAATGGCATCAAGTGGAATGATTATATTGAATTAATTACTAAGTCTGCTGTTAGAAAAGTCGGTTCACTTACACATTTTAAGCCTACTATTCGTTCGTCTATTGTTTCTATATCTGCTGCTTTGTGTTTATAGAATTTTACAAAACGTGAAACGACTCTGAAACGTAATCAGTCCTGACCTGGCATCTCGGATTCAGTCACGTTCCCACCACCTTAACGTAATTTCCCTGCCTCTTCTATGAATATTTTCACGGTAATTGTTTTGATGAGCTTTCTTCGTGGATATCGCAGTTCTAGATTGGCAGCTAGGTTCCATAATTTCACTGTTGAAATTGCTAGTAGTAACTATATATTCTATACTAATGTTTTTTTTTTCTCTTTTATTTCTCTCTTCCAGTTTTTTGCTTTCCAGGAAACTTCTTTTATATGTGCTTTCATGGTTTTCCACAATATCCTGTCACTTGCAGCTCTAAATAAATTCTGTCTTTTCGTTATTTTTCCCAAACCCTGCTCCGTCATCAATTGTTTTCTCAAGCTCGTCAAGTATGTTATACGTTGTTTTCTTGAGAGCAACAGATTTTCCAAGCCATCCTCCCTCATCATGTTCTTTTATTGTCCCCTATGTTTCTT
This sequence comes from Acanthosepion esculentum, assembly GCA_964036315.1. NCBI lineage: Eukaryota > Metazoa > Mollusca > Cephalopoda > Sepiida > Sepiidae > Acanthosepion > Acanthosepion esculentum. The sequence goes on from OZ038488.1 coordinate 51,783,546, forward strand.
CACCCTTACATCCTAGTGGCTTTTATTACTGTGCTTTGAGTGATTTTTTCTTTAAAAAAGAGTAAAAAATATTGCCTTCAACAAGATTTGCTTCGAGTTTTGACTCAGTTATTCTATTTGCATAACGAGATAAGCTAAAATATAAAATGTTGTAATTCAGTCTAAAATAAGTTTATCATCCATGTTGAAACATTCACCCAAGTATAAAATTACCAAGCTGAAACTGAGTCTCTAAACAACATTATAATCTCAGACGAAGTAAATATTCTATTATAATTTATTAATATATATGGACGTAAATACATTTCAGTGGATTTGTTTACAACTCTTCCTGCTAAGAATATATTTTACACCTGAGTTATCTGCCCATTATTCTAACGCCTTCGTGGTCAAGCAAACATCTTAATAAACAACATTAGGTTGAACTTTGTTGGAGATTAGCAGAATTAGGTGATCTTGTTTGCAATCATCCAAAAGCGAATATTGATAACGGTAGGTGGCTCTGAAGTTCGGTAGTTTTTGAAGATCTTAATGATCTAGGCATTTGTGTATAAAATGGCAGTGATTTGTAATACACAGACATTTGAGTGAGAGGGCAAAAAGCTGGTTTCTCCTTCAGCAAACACCGGTTTCTCTCTACATAGTTATTAATTAGGAAAAAAAACATCGACCATTTGCTTGTCTTATTCTTGTTCATATATACAGATATACACACAGACTCAAATATATATTAAGGTAAAAAATCATGTTTCTATTATTCTTGTATGCATCTTGACATCGGAAATTATTTCATATATTCACATGTAAATATATAGTAATAGATTTTACAAGACCATTCATTATTCGGAAACAGAAATATTATACCGTACCTATGTTGGTGTGACAGTTTACCTACTTTGGAATGCAACTTAATTTTTATTACACAAACAAAGGCTAAATAGAAGTAAGATTTTCTATTTTTATAGATTCTGAACAAGATATGAAAAGATGACTATGTGCTGCCATTAAACGTTCCATGTTGCATTCTCAAAGTAAGAATTAGCTATCATACGCAGAATTTCTACATACACATAAGAGCAAATTTCATCTACCATACACAGCTTAACGATATAAAGATGCAAAATTGTCAATATATAGCCAACTTAAAAGAAAATCGGGCCAATACGCAAAACTTTGAAAATTTCATGTTTTTATAAGTTGTTTTTCGCTAACGAGCGACATTTTAGAATGCAAGTTCACTTTGGTATTCATTCATTAGTAGATTAAATGTTTGGTTTTTAATCTTTCCTCATTAAAATGATTTGTAAGTAGTCAAAAACCTTTTAAGCAAATACTAATCGATATAAATAAACTTATAATGAAACTATTACTAATTTTTATATAAGAAATTTGAGGCTACGAAAATCAATGATCCTTCTATAGTTATGACTAAAAACCGGAGTGACCAAGGTTTTAACGTGATTAAATAACTCAATAAATAAGTGATTGATCAAATCGCTGGATATTACTTGTATAAAGTAACTAAGCCAATCACGGTGATTGAAAATTTAGTGTGACACTTTTTCCAATAAACTGCATTCGAAAGGCAAAAAGAGAATAAGAATGACAAAAATCAACACAGTGATGTCCTAATAAGCAAAATGGACGAATTCAGGAGAAGGACTAAGTTACAGAGAATTCTCACAGTTACTTGACATTACCTCCGTGTATGTTAGCTCTATTTCCTACTTATGGTCTTACTTTTTCGCATAAAATGACATAAATACCATTATTTTACTCCCAGTTATGCCTGCTTTTATATTCTTGAACTAACTTTGAACTACGATTATGCTATCTTCCCTGTCCCAGTATCGCCTGAATTTATTATGTTCCTTTGCTTTCTAGTGGCCTTCATATAGTTGTCCTCATAAAATTGCTGGAAATTGCCAATGTTTCACAGCGATTAAATTATTCTTTTCAAATTTAATATTTTCAACCACATCATCACATTCAAAATTATTTTAGCTTATTTCGTATGCGTATAGTTGTTTTTCGTCCCATTAAGTTTTCTTGTTTAAGAATTCTCTGATTCTACATTTATCTTCAGATCAGTTCACTTGTGATATCTTGCTGTCATAACTAATATTTCATTACTCTGCTTTGTATAATCCTTATGTCTCTTAAAACAGAGTTGCCCAATTCTCAATGTTTATAAGTCCTTTCCTATCAATTTTCTTTTTCACATGCACGCTATCTACCCCAACCTTCATCACTTACATCATTATACATTTTCATCGATATTATTGTTCTTTTATCAATGTTTCCTCTTCTTTTGTACAATATGAATGATCTCGAATATCTCGCAAAACGTTACTACTCAAGAATGTCTCAAAATTTTGTTTATGAAATATTCTTTTTTGATGATTTATTTAATTTCGTTCTTCATTTAATATTGTTAAATTTCCATTCCTCGTTTTGATAATTTCCTTGCATATTTCTTCAATTCTTTCCGTTGATTCTCTTTTCCTTTGGGCGTCTCCAACATTGCATATTTCTCCATTCCAAGTTTCAATCCGATGTCCTTATCCTGTTTGTATTAAGGTTTGTTTTCATTTTGTTTTTGGTAAAATATTTTAAAGTTAATTCACATATATTAGCTGATGATTTTTTTCGTGTGAATTTTTAATTGTATAGATTTCACTGCAAGAGGCATCTGAACAATAACGAAAAACATTAATTAAAGCAATGGTCATGAGCAACCTCTTTGGGAAATGTCCCTTTTAATGCTGACCTGCGATTCTGTTTTTCAATTTTCTACTGAATTTTTATGAATAACTATGTATAGATTTTATGAATCTAAATCAATATTATTGAGAAAAATAATCATAATATTAGCGATGGAATCTTTACATTTATTTTTGCGCTAAGATGATATCACATGCAACAATGAAGTCATCGTCCAAAGATTAGTTGGAAAATCAAATACAGTGATTTCAAAATTAATAAAATACTATACGAATCTCTTTCCATGACTATGCATATATAAATAGTATAGGTATATGCATATATAAAGTACATGCCTATATATAAGTACATGCATATATAGATAGTATAAGTATGGTACAGATGGACGCGTGTATACTCAGACATCTACATACAAACATACGGTTTTCTATATGGTTTATGCACTCTCTGATACAAAGTCACAAACTTATGAACACGCCAATAATGTTAGTGCAACTGAAAAACAAGTTAATGAAATAACTTACATGCAGTCTCAAACTGAAGAAATATCTACTGTTAGATTCCGTGTCAAAAAAGATTTTGCTTTTTTATTAAATCACAAATTCCAACGAAAGAATCAAAAAAGGGCGTACGCACGTGCGTACACGAAAGCATATATATGTGAGTGTGCGTATATATACATTTATTTGTAATAAAAGAGAATTGTACCCAGCATGTTTCATATTCTTAATGTTTACAAAACTATTCTACAAAACTAGCATATATGTATGTACATACGTAGGTGGATATGTATGCTAATACTTTCAATTAATAAGTATGGTAGAACGCATCTTCCATACTTCCAAGCCTATCCACAATTTAGATTTTAAGTTCTCTATCATAAGATTTTTAATTGTAAAATATACGAAAAATTGTTGAAAAGTTATCGATCGGAACAAAATACTCCTGCTCTCCCGTTACACACCAAATATAAACTCTTGTTTCAACATTTTGATCAAATTTTGAGACGTGAACTGGAGGAGGGGGGTCAGATAAATGTCAGTTATCTCTTATTTTGGTCTTTTCTAGTTATTGGATTATGAAAAACATAATGAAATGCAGAAAGCGAACATTTTCCTACTTTTTAACTAATTTTTATAATGGTGTATCTATTTCAAACTCAAACATTTCCCCATATTTTTTTAATCATTTCTCTCCAAACAGATAGAGAGTGCCACTAGTACGCAGGGGGTTACAGAGAGTGGAAGTGAGAGGAAAGACAGGTACGAGGGTGAGGAAAGGATAAAAGACGAAGAGGTTTCAAGAGAACAGAATATTGTACTTAAGAGGGAACAAATAAACGGAAGGGAGTTCCACTGTCAAGAATTGAAAAGAAATTGTTGGAGTAGAAGTGGCGGTTACATTTAACTATATCAACAATAAAAGAGTGGGGCCTAGATGTCCATCTAGTAGCACGCTTAAATTTATGTCGTGGGGCACCAGGAAAAAAAGCTCGTCAGAACAGCTGCCATGAGAATAACTGTAGAAAAGACAGAGGCATGCCACATTACGTCTGTGAGAAAGTGATTGAAGTCAAGATGCCAAGTCAGGATCGATTACATTGCAGATCCTTCTTTGGGTTTTGGCAAGAACCTCGAGATGAATAGCAGGGGCACCAGACCAGATATGGCAACAGTATTCAATTCACGGATGAATGGTAGATTTATAAATGTGCAAGATGGACTCTGATGAGAAACCTTCTGGCACGATAGAATTAACCAACTTTCCTTGCAGTAGATGCAGCTATTGATTCAATGTAGTTACTTCACTTCAAGTCAGTTGAAAACGTGAGGCCAAGAAGGCGCAGTGAGAAGCTCTCCTGGAGTTAGCGAGTATTTTTTTCTGTGGTGGTTAAATGAGAGTATTTTCCTTTTGGAGGCATTAAAATTTGCAAACCATTTCCTGTCCCAGTTTACCATTGATTGGGGGTCCTTTTCAAGAGCAGCGGCCAGGTTAACTTTGTCAGCTCTGACGGATTTGCTATCGAGACAGGAGTAAATGGTAATGTCACCTGTATAAATGCCTACGTGAATTGCTAATTTAAAATTTTTGCTTCCGACACTCTTTTCCCAATAACTTTATATTACGTTATATCTCATGGTGTGTTTTAATCTTTGTTTGAATTCGTATCACTACTGTTAAATTAGCAAAAATACGATGCATCGTATTCATAGATCTCTGAAATGAGGTGTTTTTTTTTCGCAGAAATTTCTAAGTATTCATCAATCGCAAAATTAATATCAACAAAATATATGTTCATTTCTACCGATTTTGTTACTTTATACAGGGCATAATGATTGAAATCTTCTTCTTTATGTGCCGTCACAATTTCCTGTCCTTTGTAGCTCTTAATAAATTTTGACTTTTCGTTATTTCTCTTAAACACTGCTCCGCAATCCATTTCCATTCATCAAGTATGTTATGCACTGTTTTCATCTGACCCTCTTTCCTTCAATCTGTCCTGTGAGTATCAGATTTTCCAATCCCTCCTTCCTCATTATGTGCCCTAAAAATTTCAACTAACTCTTCCTGATGTTAAATATAAATTTCCTTTTTGTTTCCATTTTTGGCAAAAATATTACCAATGCCTATAGAAGTTACTATGTTCGGTCCATGGTATCTGCAGCATCCTTCAGCAGAACCACATTTCTGTTGCTTGAGATTGTTCCGCATTCACTGACATATGGGAGAATAGATATCACGTAACAGTCCAGTATTCTATTTCTAACGAAGTTTTCTTCTGTCTCTTAATACTCTGCTCAGATTTTGTAATGCATCTTTGGCCATCCCAATGCGTCTTCGGATTTCAGTGTCGCACTTTCCATCCTCTGTTAGAACACTTCTCAGATAGTTAAATTTTTCTACTTGTTTGATTTTGGTATCTGATTTGTAATTTGCCTTTTGAGCGCATCCTTTTACTAACAACAATGCATTCTGTTTTCTTGCAGGAGCTTTTGTAGTTTTCTTTTCGTGTCTGCTATCAACACTGTGTCATCTGCATCTCTTATGTTATTAAGATTGTGACCACCAATACTGAATCCTGGTAGGACATCTAGTTGTCTCAGCCTCACTGTATAGGTTGAACAATTCAGGTGAGAAGATACATCCTTGTGTGACAACAAGCCGTCGGCCCGTGGTCAACTCCCAGTCGCGGCGCGAAGCTGTAAGGTTTCTTCTACCGGCGTTTTGGGGTTGACTCTTTGTCGCTGCCACCAGCCTGTGTCCCGGTCGTTCGGTGGTCGTCGCTACTCGGCGAAATCCCCTGGTCAGGATACCAATATGTGACACTCAGCCGTCCAGTGTCGAATCCAGTGGTTAGGGCACCAATATGTGGCACCAGGGTCGAGTTCTGGTCGTCGATGTTAACGGCTTCACCAGTTGTACCGGTTCAATGCCAACTCTATTTTTCCCAAGCTCACTTGCAACGTCTGGTTACCGGAGTAACTGCCTTAATCTCAAGTCTAACCTACCCACGTTGTGACTTTGATCTTAGGTAGACGAGATCAATCAAGCTTCGGGCCGTAGTGTCAGCTGAGTCCAAATTGAAGGTGGCGTTGCACAAGCGCAAAGAAAAATAATAATAAAAGAAAACCCAAGAGGTTCAAATATGTTAAGAAATAACAATTTAACTTTATCCTTCTGTTGTATACAGGAGCGTGTTTTTCTCCCAGCCCGTTTCCTACAAAATGTGACACTTCTATGTTTCAAGCAAGTTGGTATCGTAAGTCAACTAATTTAGTTTTTAAGTGCTAGCTTAACTTCGTTCGTCAGTATAACTTGCTATCGGTAGCATCGGCGAAGTCGGAGGTCATGGAATCTCTCGGTCAGCTTCTGCGAGGTAACACTTTGGCTAAGCTCTGACTGCAACTGCTTCTCCAACTGCAACTTCTCCAGCTCTAATATGGAACGACCCATCGTCGTTCGTTTATATGGGTACCGACCAAAACCCGGTGTGTGGGTCCGACGCGGCCTGGGGTTCTCGATAATCTCTATTTTCTAACAAGAAATCTCTTTGTTGTCAGGACAGGAAAATTGATTATTTCCCATTTTTGGAAAATTAACCACTTCCCATTTCGTCGTTCGTGAGGGAAGGTCGGAGGAGATCTATCCTCCTAGACTCTTTCTCTCTCACATTGATATCTCATATCAATCCCTTCAGTGGGCGTTAACATCTTCTTCGCCTTTCTCGTCCATTCACCTCCGCCTATCACCATGCTACCATGCGACCAATGATCCCTCGGCAGTGCGGGTGTGGCTAAGCTGGCCTCCTTAAAATTATAATCTAGAATTTTTGCTTACAAAATTCTCCTTTACCAACGATCAAAATTTTTACGAATTCCAGATTGCCATTTAAATTCTTATCACATCTTTCTTTTGGGGACACCCAAAATTCACTTAGCCAGCACTCTTTACTGACTCATCAATCACTGTCGAATGTTGCCATCTGGTTCTTTTACTCCAAGTTAGCTTTATCATGGATTCCTTGACTTGTTAAGAAATTAAATTCTTTTTTATCTCGTCAAATCTCAATTCTCCACTATTTTCTGGGGACTGCTAAAAGTTTACTATTGCCACATTGCCATTCGACACCTTAGCGTCTGTTGGTCAAGTAAATGATAACAATCCTCTCACATATGTCGAGACAATGCCAAAATTTTATAATTGCCACATTGCTTCTCTTCGCCTGTATCCAAGAAAAGAAATTAAACGATATCTTGGAAAGATAATTAACATTGAATCTTCCTGCCTGTATCGGCACGTGTTTTGGCCGATAATTCCATATTTGCCTTTCTTTCTATCTCCCTCGGCGATAACTCGACTTTGCTAGACAGCACACGTGGCTTCTTCGCGTTTTTTTTTTGTAAACAAATTAAAATCTTTGTTTTAACGTCGATCTTTCGTCATAGCTCTCTTTTTTTCGCTTTAAGAATGTCTATTTTCTGTTTTAATTTCTATGGTTAATTAGTTAGCCAATTACCATAGCTAAATAGTGTCACACTTGTCTTACATCCCTTTCTATTTTTATATCTGCTGAACTCATTTTCTATCCGTATGCAGGCGGTTTGCTGCCAGCATAGGTTCTTTATTATTCTAAGATTCTTCTAAAATATGTCAATGTTGCTGAGCATTTCTAACAGAAATTTGTGACGTATTTTATCGAACGCCTTTGCATAATCTATAAAACACAGGTACATGTCCTTATGCATTTATATTGTTCTTTCTGATAACATTCTGAACATAAATATCGCGTTCCATGTTCCAGTGTCTTTGACGAACCTGCACTGTTCTAATCCTATATCCGGTACGATTCTGCTGCGCGCTCTATCCATCAGAATTCGGATGATGAGTTTTGTTATATTGCTCATTAGGTTGATTTTCCGATGGATTTCATATTCTTTTGCACCTAGTTTCTTAAACAATGCTATGAAAATAAACCTGCTTAGGTCTTCCGATATATCGCCACTGTAGTAGATTTCATTTATTATTTCTGTAATCTTGTCTATGCCGAAATAATCTAAGGCTGCCTGCATCTCTATTACAATTCCGTCTGGCCCGACCGGTTTATTTGTCTTCAATTTGGTCAATGCTGCTTCCACTTCGGTTTTTAATATTTCCGGTCCGTCGATATTTCTGTGTACTGCCGATTGTTCTCCTTCGTCTTGGAAGAGTTTTCTTATATATTCGTTCTATCTTTGAAGTATTTTTCTTTCTTTAATATCATCGTTCCGTCTTTGGATTTTGCCCTGTTAGTTCTCTTATATTTTTATGCATAACTGCTTTATCTGTAATACTCGTTCTTTCTATTTCTGAACATTTTTCGTTGGACCTCTCTGCATTCCTAAAGCCTCTCAGTATTTGTTCCTTATTTCTTTGTGCAGTGTTCTATAATCCGTTCCGTGTCTTGTCTTTGTCTCCTTTTTATCATGTCATCTGTGATCCATTCATTCTTTCTTCTTCGTCTATTTTCTTTTGGGATGATCTCGTTTGCTGCTGTTACTAAAGCTTCTCTTAGTATGTCCCACTTCGAGTTTTCATTTTCATTTTGTCCCCCGTATCTGCTTTTCAATCATTGAAATGTTTAAATGGAAGGTACAGTTTACTTGAAAAAGATATCATCAAAACCCAAGTAAAAAACAATCATCACTTAAATATCATCATCATGCATGTTCTGAATCCACTTTTAGTATTAAATAATTCAAAACAGTATGCCATCGCATACTTCCTTTTAGTCCACCTTATGGGTTGTCAGTTTCAATTAGCTACCCAGCTGTGGCTATTTCTGCGCGCTCAAATAACTCGTTTCTTTCGTTTAAGTATTTTCTTTTTCTGTTTTTATTTTTTACACTTTTCTTTTTCCTTTATGGCTGTTTCACTTGTAAATGATCTTTCATTTAAAAATAATTCGAACAAAACTCACTTTAATGTTAGTTTGTTTCGAATTTTAGGAAGAAAACGCATATGCAAAATTCACTAATTTCTCTTGAATCAACACGAAATGAGACAAACTCTGTGTGTCTCAGTTCGTACTGATATACATATTTAAAGTATAAAGCTATAAAGTATATGTATATCAGTATATACATACTGATATATATATATATATATAAATTATAAAACATTCCATTCTTGAAAAAGTGAGTATTTATATATGTTTAATGGGGTAGATTTTTTGACGCTTTTGTTTTCTCTATGTGCTTTTGTGCATACGCGATGGTGTTTTTATTGCCTAAAGTCAACTAAAATAACTTGACATAAACAAATATATATAGAAAATATGTTTTTCTTCATGGATGAATAGTCGCTGACATATTAAAAGATGAAATAAGAAAAATGGTAAATATAAAGTGAGAACACCACGCACGCCCTGAGGCGAGTTCTTATCAGATCAGTGTAGCGAGATGCAGAGTCATTTTGCGAGAAGTAGACTGGTATTGAACGGAAAAACAGTGCAACTGAGAAAGAGAGAGAGTGGGAGGAGAGAGAGAATGGAAAGTACTGGACGGGTTTGATTAGGGAATATTCTTGATATTTGTCGAAAGCAGGAAAGCTAAAAAGAAGCTCTACAATATGTTTATGTGTAAATATATTCATGTCTTTATGGATTCATAATACTTCTTGGAGTATCATTATATTAAAATGATAACGAAATAATATTTTCAACACACATATGCATAATTTTCTAAATAATTCTTATTGACGTTGTGTTTCATTCTATGTGATGAAGTTAAGCATAGTTCTAATAATACTCCAATAGATGACATTAAATCCACGAAAATCAGTTGTGTCTCTTTAGCACTTTATTTCTAGGTAAACTCTTTCATATAATCTCTGAAAATAAGCAACATCGAATTTGGTGAATATGTCAATTTAGGAAAAGATCCTTTAGGTTCAAATGGATTCTATACTCACTATTCTGCTGTGATCTATCTTAATATAGTTTAATCTTATGGAATTATTCGGGTCTGTTAATAACAGTTTTAATTTCCCTCTTCAAATGTCCCCTTCATAAAGGTGTGAGTGTTACATTTTTTCAATTTCTTTTGTTCTTCTTTGAAATGAAAGATAAGTATTTTCATTAAAAACGGGAATTTACTCAGGTTACATTTGTCCTGATATTAATTTTACTGCAATTTGGGATGATCATAATCAATCTTTCATTATTGTGTAGTTCTCAATTTATTTTATAATCGAGTCAACAAAATCGCCATTCTCTCTCCTTTTCATATATTATTTAACAATCTTTGAGCGTAAAGCTGGCTGCATGATCGTCAGGGTTTTGTTCTCTGCTTAAAATTTATCTGTTATTTCTCAGTTGAATATCATGTAGCCATTAGCTAATTATTTAATTAAATGTGTAAGGTTTCTTACAGGAATATTTTATAGCACAAGGAATATTAGTGATGTAAAGATTACATGCACAAAATAACTAACCAATTGATTTGCAATGCAAAGATAACATTTATTAAACCAAAATTAACAAAAGTAAATTTTAAAACAAGAGTTTCTTTTGTCAGAAGTAAATTGCATACACAAAGTAATGTTCTTGTATATGCTATAGTGTGATTTACTGTGTGCGCATTTTAGTGTGAAGCGTTTCACCGCTCTTTTAGCTTCAGCGTGGAAAGTTCATATCACACGGTTCGAAAAGGGAACCAGGGAGAAAGAGAAAGTTACTTTAGGGTTCACGTGTTTTATATTCAAGCTGCTGCTGATGCAGGCTTTATTTACTTACGGCTGCTACTGCTACTAAAGTGTACTACAGTACACCATTTCAAGCGAGATAGTTGTACAAAAATCTCAAGAAAATAATTTTTATTATTGTTAGGTAAAAACATAGTTTCTTAGGCCATCTAATATGATGCTTGCTCTTTGAAATTCTACGCTGTGTCTGCTTGGTGGTTTCTAATGAATCATTACCAATATTTTTTAAATGTGACCGGTTCTAGTCGGTTAATAGAAATATTCTCTTGTCTATTATTAATCACAACAGTAAAATGTTTCTCTGCGTTTTACTACCTTGTAAGGACCTCGGTAAGCAGGCTGTAAGAGATATTTGGTTGCATTGTATTTTACTAGCACAAGGCTGCAGTTTTTGAATGATTCTGGCACATATGTTACATGGGTCGATTGTCTAGGAGATGGGAATATTACTTGAGACATCATCATTCTCAACATATCAATCTCAGCATATGAAGCCGGATCCAAGAGTGGTCCATTTGTTTTGATTATTAACTCTTCTGGTTTGACGTTAAGGTTTGCCATAGTTCGGCGGCAGAACTTTGTAAATCAGATTTTACAGCTCTTTTAACCCTAAACGTATTAACAGAATATTCTGAAGCCAAGAAGTATAATTCGGTGCTGTTTTCATGGATTCCTTCAGAGAACAATGAAAACGTTCTATCATGCCGTTAGCTTTAGGATGATAGATAGTTGTACGAATTCTAGTTGTATCAAGCAAGTCGGTTAGGGAAGCGAAAAGTGAGAATTCAAATTGTGTTCCTCTATCTATGGTGATGGTCGTGGGAACACTAAATCTACTGACACAACCAGTTATATAAACCTGTGCAATTGATTTCGCACTGATGTAAGGGGAATTATTTCAGGCCAGCGGGTGAATCGATCAATGCAGATGAGAAGAAAATAATATTCATGACAGGGAGAATGAGCCGGTGATGTCGATATGAACATAGTCAAATCGAGTATCAGTCACGGGAAAAAATATAGGAGCTGATTTACTGGTTTGGCTTTTTGGTTTGGTACACAGTGAAGAATTACTGTTCTCTGGAAGAGATTTTAGAGCTTCATCACCAGCGAATAGCTTCGGTCCTTTCAGGTAATGGTTTGATACCATTTTCTTTAATCTTATGACCTAAAAAGTCAACTTCAGACAATCCAAATTTACATTTAATTAGATTCACTACAACATCATATTTTCGAAATCTTTCAAAAATATCTTGTAAATACCGTTTATGTTTTTCTGGTGAAGTGCTGGCAATAAGCACGTCATCGATGTAACAAAAAAAATGAATCTAGTCCTTCAAGAACTTGGTTCATAAATCATTAAAAGGATTGGGCTGCATTCTGTAGTCCAAACGGTACCTATTAGTAAGAGTAATCGTTTTCAGTTTGCGGTCATCACCACAAGGTCAACATGAGGATGACTTCTGTTTTAGTAACATGTGTAGGGGTGAAGACCACTTGCTTTTCGAATATTTCTGAAAGTTCGGAATTTTCTTCTGCTGGTGCAAATTTGGGACTAAGAGTGTTGCAGACTTTAGGCAGCCATAGATTTGACGTGTTTGTGTCAATCATTTATTGTCTTTTAAAGTCGATTAACAGACCATGATGGTGCAAAAAGTCCGCAGCCAAAATTGGCGTAGTAATGTCAGCCACGATGAAAGTCCATTGGAAATCTCGACGTAGCGACAAATTAAGTGTCATGTATTTATGTCCATATGTGTGGATAATCGAACCATTTACCGCTTGTAATGTGAGTTTTCCCGGTTACATTAATTTTTCTGAGCGGGACGCTGGGAATAGCGATATTTGCGCTCGACTATCGATCGGGAATATTGTTTTTGAATTTCTGCCAATTATGTGGAAGAGTCGACTTATGTTTGAAATGCCAACATGTCCAGCCGACGGAGATTGTTGGCTTATTCGTTTCCCTGTGACTTGTAATTGCAAGGAATTGTCCATTTTTTTTCACTCCTGTCACCGAAACATATCACTCCTTACTTTTGATTTGTTCCTCCTTCTCTACGAACTGCGATGCTGGTATCTTTGCAATTGTTGAATTCTTTTAGTTAAATCAACTATTTACCTTTTTAACAATTTTTTCCTCCTGTATTTGAGTGATGTCATCCCTTGGAGTTCGCATATTTGGAATGAGTTTGTCTTGTGTCATGACTTTAAGCATTTTTACGAGTTTTGTAAAAGTAAATACGCATTCATATGCAATATTAAAAGGCTGTAGCACATAAAAAAATAATTATTCACCACTTGAACGATAGAATATTATTTTTAAAAAAATATTCTGAGAAAATTTCTCAAATCAAAACAATATATAACACGGTAAGGAGATTTAAAATAGGGCAGAGACGTTGATCATTTCGTAAAAACAAATTTATTTATTTCCTTATTATTATTTATTAACTCGAGATAATTTTCTATTTGCCTCAAGCACGGCCTTCCATAAAAATTAAATAATTTAGTATTACGCTCTATGTTTATGAATAGTAGTAATTAGGTCAACAGACAGAAGAAAAAAATGACAAAATGAAATATATATATATATATATATACTAGCAGTAAAGCCCGTCGTTGCTCAGGGTTTTATGTAGTTGAATTGCTTTGGGATGTGAATTATTGAACTTACGCACGTATCCGCAGTTGTTGACACTGATAGGCCAGAAATCTCACTGGTACCAAAATCAATGAGATCAAGGGCAACCGGTTGCAATAGGTGGCTGCCGTGTTGCTGCTCCGTGCTTATCCGAAGATTGCCACCCGTTCATATTCGGTCAAGATTTTTAATTCTGACAATGTAAAATAGTGGTTGCGTTTTCACCGTAGGACTCGCTTAACATATCGGCGTCGGTGGTCGGCAAAGATGCTCTACTCCAGTTTGCACACGTTCACCTACCCGGCCCTACTCAAATATGGCTTGCTTAGTCTTGTTGGGAAGCCCTTGACCTAGTGGTGAATTTGTGTCCATTCCTTTTTTGGCATAAGTCTGGAGTGTCCATTTATTAAACCGAGAATGATTTGACTTTATTTCCTATGGTAAGATGAAACCCTTCCCCCCTCCGGGAAGCTGAACGGACGAACGCACGTGGCTCCCCCCGCTCACACTCGGTTATTGTCGCGGCGCACGAACAGAGGTCATCACAGCTGCATGTAGAGGTCAATAGTTGTGTTAAGCGTAATGGTTTGTGAATTGGGAGTACTGGGAGTAGCTGTTGTTGCCGGTTTTACTGCGGATGTTACGGTTTGGGGAAAAACCCAGTAAAGAAATGGAGCATTTGGCCTTCCGTAAAGTTTGAAGTGTTGTACCGTAGAAGTTACTGGTAGACAGAGGTACAATGAAGCACCCACAGAAATCGCTCTTCATAATAGATGCTGGCTCAATAAGTAAGCGAAATACTCAGAACTTATTGCCGACTGGCCAGCACTCGGGTTTCAGCCTATTGAATCGACGCTTGAAGTAGCTGCAGAGAGTAGTGGGGGACATTGTGCATATCAACTGAAAGTGCCAACCGTTGTGTCAACATCTACGCGTCGCTGACCTCATCGAATACCGCTCTGAATGCCCTGAATTGCGTGTCCCCGCTAAACTATACCCCTCCAACCCTGTGAGCGCATGCAATTGTATGATTCGGTGTTGAGTCTAAAGCAGCGGGTAGTGCACACAGTAGCGCAAGTACGTTTTGCTTTAGCCCATCACAGTATGAGCCTGAGGTACTACCAGCAGCCAATTGTAGGTGACGGGAATTTTGGAGTTGGAAATAAGTCAACCTCTAAGTATGTCTTGAATCATCTCTTTTGTAAAGGGATCGACCACCGTTTAAGCTGACTTCAGTAAACACAAAAGCACACAACACAGGCAACACAGGCTGAGTGAAAGATGGCGATAGCACTACTGCAAACAGATCAACAGGTAGGTGTGTGAGAAGCAAGGCGGACACGGAATTAACTGGCTGTCCCCAGAAGGATTCCACGATGGCAACTCCCTGCAGCAGACAGATTGTACAGGTGTAGATTAATTCAATAGGCGAAACCTGCCTAAGGCGAGTACGGAGATTCCAAACTAATCCTACAAAGGTGAAGAGTGATGTCTGTGATGCGTTTCATGTAGCACTGACGGTGATCAACTGTATGTCGGAATGGGTGCGTCTAGGAAGATGCCACCGCGCTGTTGTCGGATGGCGTCAATCACCATGGTGTAAGACGTTTCGCGCAATATTTCTAGTGATAAGTGTTGTGGAGTTATTTCCTTAGTGGAAACTGTATTCGGACTAAATGCGTCCTAAATAGGTTAAACGTACAGAAACGTTAGGAACTTGTAATAAAGTGTTACGCAGAGTAATCGAGTTGTGGTCGCTGACTACTTCTCTTCCATTCGACTACTACTGACTCCTACTTATAATAGATGGGAGAGTCTATTATCTAGACAAGGTGTCTTTCACTAGAACACCCCCCTCCTAAAACATTACTCCGTAGGAGTAAAAGTTTTCTTAATTTTTTATTTTTTTACAGAAAAAAGGGAAAAAAAATACAAAAAAAACTTCATTTTTTAGCAACATCGTAGCGTATCTCCTACGTTTCCTTTCTTTTTCTCTTGGATCGGCGTACCTCAGGTAACATCGTTGCTGACGTTGGTAGATCAAACGTATCAAAAATCACCCCCATAGGTGTTTCTTCAACTGGAGCGCTGTCAACCACGTCTGAAGAGCGTCGTCTGATCTGGTTAATGTGCCGTCTGCACGTGAATTTTTCACCTTTCACGAAGTACATCATGTTGCCAATCCGCTTTTCTATTTTTCCAATCTCCCAGAATGATTTATTCTGTTTATATACCTTAAAGTATACTTTTTTCACCAGGATTGTATTTCTTTACTTGAATAATTTTTTCTCTACCTGGCTTTGTCTTTTTTGGTAATAATTTGTCGAAGACAGATCTTACCCGACGTGCAAACATCACCTCGGCTGGCGATTGTGAGGCTGGTGTTGCGTTATTTGGGGTAAGTCTGTATACCTGTAGAAACTTCTGTAGGGCTTCATCTGCAGGTATTTCCCTAGCTTTCTTTAAAGCTCTTTTAAGGGCGTCCACAAATTTTTCAGCTAACCCGTTAGATCTTGGGTGATATGGAGATGTGGTAACATGTTCGACGTTGTATTCCTTGCAGAAATCTTTAAATTGTTTCGACGTAAATTGACTTCCGTTGTCCGTCACAACTCTGTCTACTACACCAAAACTTGCGAACAATTCCAGCAGGAAGTTTTTCGTACTTTGCGTCGTCGGTTTTCTTATCCTTTGTATCTCGGGCCATTTTGAGAAACTATCCACTACTATGAACGCAGCTTGGTTACAGTCTAATGCCATGCCCAGAACGTAACTTGTTTACAGTTTAATGTCATCCCTCGGACTCATTTTTCTTACAGTTTAATGTCATGCCCAGAACGTATCTTCGTTAGAGTTTAACGTCATGCCAAGGACGCAGCTTGGCTACAGTTTAACGTCTTGCCCTGGACGCAGCTTGTTTATTGTCTAACGTCATGCCCACAACGCAGTTTAGTTACAGTTAAACGTTATGCACAGGACTGTATTTGCAGACATTTTAACGTCATGCCCAGAACGCATTTTCGGGGACGCAGTTTCCTTACAGTTTAACGTGATGCCCAGAACTCAGTTTGGCTACAGTTTAACGTCATGCCCAGAAGGCAATTTATTTACAATTAAACGTCATGCCCAGGATGCTATTTGCTTACAGTTTAACGTCATGCCCTGAAGGCAGCTTATTTACAGTTTAACGTCATGGACTTAGTACCACACAAGGAAATGTAGCTTTTCTTCATATTTCTAAATATTAAAAGCTTAAATCTGTAAAAAATGCATCTTTGTTGCATATTATTATTAAAAAAATACATAAATCTAAAGGAAAATTTGCTCATATTAATATTTCGAACTAAGAAAGCATAAAGTTAAAGAAAATATAACTTTGTTCATATTTCAATATAAAAATGCATATTTATTTTCATATTTCAAGATAAAAAGTATAAATCTGAAGAAAATATAGCTTTTTTTCACATTTATAATTAAAAAAAATTTCAATCAGTAGAAAATGCATTTTTTATGTTTCTATGTAAATGCATAAATCCGAAAAAGATTTTCATTATTTTAATGCTTCGAACTAGAAAAAGTATAAATCAGATGGAAATGTAGCATCTCTTCATATTTCTATATAAAACTGCATAAATCTGAAGAAAATTTTGTGCGGCCCTGTTGCTGCATGTTTTGCTGAATGCCACACTTACATTTGTCTGTATCTATTGATCAGTCTTCGACAAGCTCTCCCTGCGCCGTTGTGTTTCAGTATCTACAGGAATATCGGTGAAGAACTGTCAAAAATCAGGCTTGACTCCTCTCTGTCCTGGCTATACTTGTGAAACTCACCAGTAAACTTAATTAACTTCAACAATACCCATTAACAAGTGTAAAATAACAACAATCATGAATACATAAATAAAAGGGGTTTGAAGAAATTTCCCCGTATAAGGATTTCTTTAGCTGGGAGGAAGAGGTTGACTGATAGTTGCAGTTATGGCCGAGTCATTCAACTATTTAATTGAAGGTAGTTGATCAAGAGAGTTCAAAAAGCGGCATAGGGAACAGGTCTTTGGCTGATTTAGTCAGCACTGTCATCCGGCAGTGGCAAGACCAGTTTGATCTTACTTCTGCTCTTTCGGCAACTGCTTTTATGTGGGTGTAAACCCCAATTACACTGCTCTGATTGGCTAACCAATAATAATACTTGACTAATGGCCTTGTGTCATACGCATGGAATGGGAGGAAGAAAAAAAAAACCAATATGATTGGTGGACTAATCAAAATATTGATCCTGTGTCGTACGGAAGAGATGAGAAGCTACCTCCCAGCCTCTTTCTCATTGGCGTGCCAATCAAAATTATGGCCTTTTTTCGCTCATACCCACCTTCAGTGTAACATTTTCTATGTCTTGCAATCTTACACTCATTTGACCTGATTATCACAGGTATCATCGTCACCTTCATCTGACTAAATAAAAAAGCATAAATATGAAGAATATCCTGTGAATATGCATCTTGTTTTCGCATTTCTATATAAAACTGCATAAATCTGAAGAAGATAATGTATATTTTAATGCTTCAAACAAAAAAGATATAAATGTGAAGAAAATGTAGCTTTTTTCATATTTCTAAATAAAAAAGGATTAATTCTGTAGGAAATGCATCTTTTTCTCATATTTCTATATCAAATACATAAATCTAAAGAAAATATACTTTATTTTCGTATTTCTAAATAAAATGCATAAATCTAAAGGAAATGTAGATTTTCTTCATGTTTCTAAATAAAAATGCTTAAATCAGTAGAAAATGTACTTTTTACGTAATTGATATATAAAAATACATAAATCTGTAGAAAATGCACTTTTTGCATATTTATATATAAAAATGCATAAATCTAAAGATTTTGCTTATTTAATGTTTCGAACTAAAAAATAGTATAATTGTGAAGAAAATGTAGCTTTTTTCATACTTCTACGCAAGAATGAATAAATCTGAAGAAAATGTACTTCATTTTTATATTTCTTACACTAGATAGAAGTCGAAAAGTTGGGAAATATATTTTTTGTATTTCTTCCTTTTGTTTGTCTTATTTTATTGAAACACAAGTCGCCATTTTCAACTATTGTGGAGGGAACGATGATATCTGATTTGACACCACCCCTACCACAGCTCAGAGAGATCTTTGAAAATGGAGAAGCTTCTTGTTAAAGCCAACCACAACCTTTCACTAAATGACCATTTGATTGGAGTATAGCAGGAATTGAACACGAGGTCACATGTGTAAGTAAAAAGAATCGCTTTTTCCACAATACTGGATAATCACATATTTTAGTATAGAATAATGGGACTAAGTTTACTAAGTTAAAACTTAATTATAAAAAAAAAATTCTCTCCACCCCACCTTTTTCGGTAAGTATTCCAGTCGAAATGTCGGCGACTAAACCGACTATCCCACTCCAAGTTACGAGCGAGACGGTTCGCTAGCAAACCAGTGGGACGAAAAACAAGACCTAACAAAGGGCGGACAAATTCTTTGAGTCAACAGCCAGCTAACTAGACGTGGTGTCTCCATAAACCACCGTGGAGAAGGCAAAGGGAAACCACTGCACTACCTATCCCAAGACAAATCAAGGCTAAAAACTCAGATTATACGAAACCTAACGGCGTGAAGGCCGTTAAGTCTATGGAAATTAGATCCTCGCCCGGTAAGGACGGACATGTGCAACAGGTGTCACCTGACCGTCATCCAGCGACTGCTAGCATAAACGGCGTAAAAGGGATAAAATTCCTCGGAACGTATCCCTCTCCCGGAAAGGAACAACATGAACGACAGGTGTCACCGAACCGTTATCCTGCGACTGCTCGCATCAAACACAAACTAACTCTCGGGAGATGGAACGTCCGAACATTGAACAACTGTGGCTAGTTTGATAATATTAAACAAGAGATCAACATTCTAGGTGTATGGGAAACCAGATGGGCAAACAACGGAGATTTCGTCAGCGACAAACACAGTATAATTTATGCAGGCGGCGAAAAGAACGACAAAGGAGTAGGACTAATACTAGATAGTGCATTTTAGAAATGCGTTCTAGGATACCATCAACTTTTCGAAAGAAAGATGAAAGGGAAGCCGTTCAACGTGGCTATTATAGTAGTTTACGCACCGACGGCACAACGCAAGGAAGAGGACATCGAATCTTTATACTCTATGCTGGGCAGTGCCAAGGCTCTATGCAAATCACAGTAAATCATCATTATCATGGGAGACCTAAACGCCAAAGTAGGTAGGGAAATGGAAGGGGATATAGAAGGAAGATTTGTACTAGGAACCCTCAACGAACACGGAGAAAAATGGATTCAATGGTGCACAGCCAATGACCAGATAATAGCCAACACGTGGTTCCAAGATCATCCAAGACGACTATAGACATGGAGGAGTCCAGGAGGAGAAACTAAAAACCAAATTGATTATATAACCATCAAAATAAGATTCAGGAATGCAATGTTTCACTGCAAAACCTACCCAAGTGCCGACTGCGGAAGCGATCATCGCCCTCTTATATGTAAAATAAGAGTGAGACTGCGGAAATGGGACGCATTAAGAGACACTTCAGTGACATCAGCAAACGATATCATCCCAAAGGAGACATGACGATGAAGGAAAAACGATTGCATAACTGACGAGATTCTCGACATGATGGAAATAAGACAAAAAACTCTGCCAAGATACGGGACGGAGTACAGAAAATTACACAATGAAATAAGGACCAAATGCAGGCAAGATAAAGAATAATGACTAAACGAAAAATGTGCAGAAATAGAAAGATTGAGTACTACCAACAAAAAAGACCTGCACAAGACAACTAACAGAATAGAAAACATGCTCATCAACAGGCTGGCTAAAATCAAAGGATGGAACACTCTTATTAGACAAGGAAAAAATTCAACGCTGGAGCGAGTATATTGGAGAACTCTTCCACGACGAAAGGGAACAATCAGCAATACACAGAACGCTCGACGGACTTGGAATTCTGAAAAGCGAAATAAAAGCCGCACTGGCCAAATTGAACAAAACCAAGGCAGCTGGACCAGACGGAATTGTAGCAGAAATGCTGACAGCCTTAGATGACTTTGACATAAACAAGATCACCGAAATGAAAATGAAATCTACAACAGCAGGGATATACCGGAAGACCTCAGCAGATCTATCTTCATAGTTATTCCTAAGAAACCAGGCGCAAACGAATGCGAACTACACCGAACAATAAGCCTGATGAGCCACATGACAAAACTCATCACCCGTATTCTGTTGAATAGAGCGTGCAGCAGAATCAGCGATATTCATGCTGAGAATGTTATCAGAAAGAGTGATATAGATGCAGAAGGACGTGTACCTATGTTTCATAGACTACGCAAAAGCCTTCGACATAGTACGCCACAAGGATCTGCTGGAAATTCTCAGCAACTTTGATATATTCGAGAGGGATATCAGAATAATCAATAACATATACTGGCAGAAAACAGCATGCATACGCATAGGGAACGAGTTCAGTGAATATACGAAAATAGAAAGGGGTGTAAGGCAAGAATGCGTCTTTTCACCCGACCTGTTCAACCTATACAGCGAGGCAATTCTGAGAGAATTGGAAACCCTACCTGGATTTAGCATTGGCGGTCACAACCTTAACATAAGATACGTAGACGGCACAGACACGGAAGAGAAATTACAAAATCTCCTACAGAAGGTAGCGACGGAGAGTGATAAGAAAGGACTAAGCATAAACTACAAGAAGGCAGAATAAGACAAAGAGCCCGAAATGCGATTTGCAGGTCGGGAAATCTAGAATCAAGCAGACGCAGAAATTTAAATATCTGGGAAGAGTCTTGACAGAGTACGGTAAGAGCCACACTGTCTTCCGTAGACGTATTGGGATGGCCAAAGACACATTCCAAAAAGCCGATCAGAGTATTGCGAGACGGGAGGATTTCTTTGGTGACAAAGAAAAGAATACGTGACATCTGTTCTTCTTTACGACAGCGAATGTTGGGTGATTTCCTCAAAGATGAAGAAGAGACTCGAGGCGACGGAGATGTGGTTCTACAGAAGGATGCTAAGGATATCATGGACCGAGCATGTGAGCAAGCATGAGGTCTTAGAGAGGTTACAAACAAGGGGAAAGCTTATACTTAACATCAGGAATGGGCAGCTGAAGTTTCTGGGACACATGATGAGGAAAGAGGGTCTGGAGAATATGATACTCACGGGTCAAATAGAGGGCAAAATAGATATGGGAAAGCAACGCGTTAAATACCTGACAAGCTTGAGCAGGTGGATGACAGAACGTGGCCTGGTGGGAAGTAGAGTAGAAGGAACTTTCTGAGAGCTTGTAAGGGATAGAGAGAGGTGCAGAGCCATGTTCGCCTACGTTCTGAAAGGACATGGCACATAAAAATAAAGAAATAAAAAAGTGTAAATCTGAAGAAAGTCTAGCTTTTCTTCATATTTCGATAAAAGCTGCATTAATATAAAGAAAATATAGCTTTTTCATGTTTCAAACGAAAAAGCTTACATCTGAAATAATGTAGACTTTTTCATATTTCTGTATGAAAAAATGCATGAATCTGACGACACTTGTTTATTTTCACTTTTCTAAAAAAGCATAATTTTGAAAGAAATATAGCTTTCCTTCACATTTCTAAATAACAAAATCTTAAATCTGTAGAAAATACACCCTTTTTGCCTTTTACTATATAAAAATATATAAATCTGAAGAAGATTTTGCTTCTTTTAATGTTTTGAACTAGAAAAGCATAAATCTGAAGAAATACTAGCTTTTTTATACTTCTATATAAAAATGCATAAATATTAAGATTTTTCATGAATCTATATTTGAACTAAAAAGCATGAATCTGATGAACATGTAGCTTTTCTTCAAATATTTAAATAAAAAGCTTTTGCATGTTTTATATAAAACTGCATAAATCCGAAGAAGATTTTGCTTCTTTTAATGTTTCTATCTAAAATAGCATAAACCTGAAGAAAAGGTAGCTTTTTTCATATTTCTATATAACAATACATAAATCTAATGAAAATGTAATTTATTTTAATATTTCCAAATAAAAACAATAAACGTTAAGGGCTAACTTTCTAATTATGCTGCACAAGTAATTCAGCATTTATTTATTAGTGATGAGAATTACGAAGTAGCATTCCGGATTCCGGGTGAATTTCTGCACAGCGTATTCATCATTAATGTTTTTAAACAGATATGGGAGAAAAGGCCACCTCTGAATGCTAATCTTGTGTCAGTCAGTACTTAACCGAAGTTAAGGCTAACTTGCACAATATGACTTCCTTTAAATTGGACCTTTTGGAAGAAGGAACTCCAGGCAATAAATTTCTAAGTTTCGTTTCTAAAATGTCTGGAAATTTGAAGATGGAATTAATTCATTGTCTACATTCAAATTATCCTCCCCTCAAGCAAATTTTAGGCAATTTTGGGAGTGTGATTAAAACGTTAATTGTTACCAAATCTAAATCGAGTCAGTAAGTTGCAAAGCATTCCAAACCGTATATAGATTAAACGAGAAACTTAATGAATATAAAAGGGATAAATTCTCCTCTCTGTGAGACTACCCACCTCTGCAACTCGCTGCACAAAGATATAGACCCCACGTCGTAGAATTTCTGTGCGGTGGATCGAGCGAGAGGTAGGCTCACAGGTAAAAGAAAAACACAACTACAAACTTGGGTAGGACGAAAAGAGGAGAGAAGGTGTGTGACCTTTTTGTGGATGATAACTCTTGGTTGATTCTCGGCTGGCGGAAAAAATATATATCTTAACTAACAATGTCCGGCTGCTAATGGGTCGCTCTTCGATGTTACGTGCTCCGGCCTAAATCAACCTTCCTCGAACCTAAACTAAGTCTAACTAACTCGTGGCCCAAAGCGCTCCGTATATATGGAGAATCCTCTTTCATCATTTCCGGACAAGGGACACCCACGAATAAACCCATAACTTTTTCATGACCATTTCTCTCTTTGAAGAAAGTGGACATAAAAATATTTCTTAGCCTAGCTGACTCCGATTCAGGGACATTAAATTCAAACCCTTTTAAGTTTTGACCAGAGCCGGTCTTTTTCCTATCTTAGTATTTTGACAAGTACTTAACACTTATCTACCCTTTTCACCATATGTCCAAAACATGTTTTTATCTAGATTCCTAATCTAATCATTTGGTCTTGAAGTTTGATGCCCAGGTCAAATCTAACTAATCTTCTCGCACATATGTGTGCGCGCGCACGCACACACAGATGTGGGGGTGTATATATACACACACACAGATGTGCGGGCACACACACACACGCGTGCGCATATATCCAGCTCATAGTGTCACATCTCTGGCAAACTTTAATACAAATATAATGGCTAATAATTTAAGTTACAATTTTTATAACAAGGAGGGACATTCCTCTTATCATTGTAAAATATATTCCTATATAAAAGACAGATTTGCTAGGTGTAAAAAATGAGCTTGTGTGAGCTAAGCGTCATTGCTAAAAATTCTAGTAAAGACTGTTACGTAAATAAAAATAATGTTTTTTAAATGTAGGTTATGACATTCTAAATCTCATGCGACGGCTTTGTGTCCTTCATAATGTATCTACTAATGTATGTTTGGACCCTGTTGTCAATAAGCCAGATTTGTTGTTGCTTCCTATAGTTATGATAACTGTATCTTTAAATGATATTGAATATTTGCTCAACTGCTTGTTAGATACGGAAAGTCAAAGATCACATTTTTCTGGAAATATTGGAAAAATTGAAATGTAAGAAGCAGGCGCTTCCATCGTCTGCTTATGAGGATATCATTTTCCTTAGTGCTATAAGAAATTTATACTGTTTGAATGTGTATCGTCTTCCCTTCAGAGAGGAAGCAGATAATGCGCGGGGCTCTTGTTTAACTTTTGAATTTCAAAATTATTTTTGGTATATTTTGATTTGTGGGAAAACAGCTGCGTTTGTTTTTTTCATCCAAAATCAATAAAAGAGTTTCCCCTCCAAATTCCGAGAAGTAAATTTGGAGCCTACCTGTAAGTTATAAAAGGGGGCCTTGTAGTTAAATTTAGGAGTCGACGAACAGCTGCTGCACGAACTCAGGTCGCCCTAGTCCAGGAAGAAAAACAACACAGAAATTTGACAACCACCAAACGAGAATAGATAGGATCATCATAGTCGCTCCCACATCAAAGAAAAGTCTCCGGTTGGTGTGCTTGTTATATTCTTCGCTGTTACCACGAACTTTGCATTGGCACACAATGAATTTAATTTGTGTATTTCTTTCATTTTTGTATGTTAAGAATAAATTTATCGGCTCGTCTCGTATGTTTTTGTTGTGTGCCCTTATAAAAATTAAATGTTACCTCAAATATTTGTTTAAACTATTTCTTTCGTTTTTTTTACCAAATAAAAAACACTATAGTGCACAAAGAATGACGTTGAAGCAAGCAATGTTTGATGTCCTCGTTGCTGTGAATAGTAGGAAGATTCCTATTCGTATAGATGACGATATCTATAGAAAGATTAAAGTTAGTGGTCTACCTACATAATTCAATAAAAAATGTAAAGAAGTGTTACAGTTAGTTGCAGAATTGTACATCTGGACACTATTTTAATACATGATTTGATCGGAGTAGACACAATTCAATATAGTTATTTTCCAAGCGTAGCTGAGATGTGGCACAATGCCGAAAGTATGGGGCACCCAGTGAGGATCGAAGTCACTACTAAGTCGTAATTTTTCTAGCGAGACAAACTTGCTAATCATTACACCACCTCGAGGTGCCCAGGCATAATTCAATATATACAACGTATGCAATTGATCAAATGTATAAGGCCTCCGCATGGGAAATTTTAGACGGTAGTATGATTCCCTTTGGTAGTATAGACTCTTTTTTGTATTAAAGTCAGAAATCTAAAGGTTTCTTTCTAATGGGAAGGATTCAAGTTTTAATACGATCATAGTGTATCCAGCTGTGCATGTGAATTTTGTTTTGGAACCAAAGTCTGAATATTTGGATCCATTTATAGATAGTTTGAAGAATCCAGTGTAGAAAGAAAAATAGAAAAAATGTTAAAATAATTTCTACGTTGATAATCTGATAAAGACAGGAAACACTACTGACTCTTTTTATATGTTTTATATTTTAAAATAATATTTTTATATTTCAGAAATTAAAGTATAATTTTCAGTTGAGAAATTCTAACTAAGGAATTCAATTAAGAAATGAAATGAGAGAAGACAATAACTTAGTTGGACACGGTTGTGATTTAGACAAAGAATTAGACAATAGATATAATGTAATTGGTGATACAAATCTCGTGCAACTACTTAAATGTCAAGAGTGAAAGATTTTATCATTATGTTTACCAGTTATGATTAAGGGGACGATACTTTTGGCAGATTTATGGAAATTAAGATTATCTTGAGATCAGGTTTTCCAAAATTAACATTAAAATCTTAGCCTATTTTAAATATTTATTGCAATTAAATACGATTAAATTTCCTAGAAATACCTTTGACAATCCAATACCTGTCTGCTTATATGTATTTTGCGACGCTCTAAGAGCGCGTACTGTTTTGTTGCTTAACTAGTTCAAGAAGGTACTAGCTAAAAAAATATTTTTTGCAAAGAAATGTCTAAATAATATATTTTAAGTATATGGTGAGTTCCGATTCAAGAAAACTTTTATAGCTGTGTATTCTGAGGTGATGTTATGCTTATTATCTGATGTTAACAATATGAAAACTAAAAATGTATCTATTAGGAATAAATTAAAACTTAAAAGACGTCAATATATTAATTGAGGAAATCCAAGCAATTTTTCTTTATCCGTAAATTTTATCTATTTCCTCACTCCAGAAAATCGTGCAGATTTAATAACTAGAGGGTTATCTTTTGAACAATTCAAACAAAAATTAGAATTTTGGAATTCGGATCCTATGAAGATTGGCAGTGAGTGACGTCGTTCTCATAAAATTACTCCCTTGAAACCAAGACCATATTAATCTTTGGATAGAGTAATGGAATTGATACAAGAAAATGTGACCATAATGTTCGCATGGTCAACGTAAAAAAGGGTGATGATACCATTCAGCTTCATGTTCTTGTAGTGATGGAAAAAAATTAAAAGTTCACCGTTATATTTCGTTTTGGGGTTTATTAATTTAACTCGGACACACGTGTTAGTACAATTTGTTTATTCCACCATTTTGGCTTCTACTGATAAAACAATTAAAGCGACGCAACTCTCTAACTTTCAATAGCTCCGGTTACATCCCTCTTATCAAATGAAAAAAATTAGTTCTCAAATTACAGTGTTTGGAAATAAAATTGTCCGTGTCCCCCCACTTTCGAGATAATAATAAAAATATATCATTTTAATCGTGTGTGTGTTTTTTTTTCTTGATTTTTTTGTATTTTTTCTTCTTTTTTTTAATTTATTTATATAAAATAAAGTCTTTAAATTTTGTCGGGGGCTTTAGTTTTGTCCTAATGAACTTGAGAGCGCCATGCTCTCAAGTTCATTAGGACAAAACTGAGATGATTGACTATCTCGGACGAAAACTATGACTCCGCCTTAGATATATTGAATAGGGAGTTCCTTGATAGGGAACGTATAATGGATCAAATGTCTCTATCCATTTCTAACTCAAGAGGGGTGAAAGACCAAGAGTGGGATAACGTCAGATCGTTTCTCACCAACATTAAGACACAGCTTCATGAGTTGAAGAATTCCTTCTCCTTGGATTTCCTGAAAAAAGGTTCTGTGGGTAACACCCAGTTGATAGAAAACCTTCAACCCTGGAAAATTTCTTAGTTAAAGTTGCACCTGAAAAGTTTAGGTGAAAGTTTTGTCGTTCCAACGCTCATACTGGATATTCTTGTAGGAAATATCCTACGTTAAGAGACGTCTTGAGAGTGTGTGCAAGTCGGCTA
Source organism: Acanthosepion esculentum (assembly GCA_964036315.1). Classification (NCBI taxonomy): domain Eukaryota; kingdom Metazoa; phylum Mollusca; class Cephalopoda; order Sepiida; family Sepiidae; genus Acanthosepion; species Acanthosepion esculentum. The sequence goes on from OZ038488.1 coordinate 51,811,144, forward strand.
ATTTATGTACCAAATGCACTAGTCCTTCAGATTCTGCAGAGCAGAGCCCTTACATACAAGGCCAGTTTAAGCCTTGCTGGGCTTGCATGAGCCTGCTTCATTGCGGCGCTTTGTGTCTTACTGTTGATAAGAAGCAAGTGAATGTAAATCCTTGCTTTGAGATTTATTGCTGCCCGTGCTCGAGACTGTGATCAGTCAGGGTAAGACTGAGAAAAGGGTAGATTGTCTGGTAGATACTGGCAGCCAACGGTCTTAGCTTTCAACTAGTGTAATAAGAAAATTGAATGGTAAGCCTGTTCATACAGCTAAACGAAAATTTGTCATTAAAACCTTTTTAGGTTCGGCGCCTGAAATTATTAAGTGAAGTATTGTTGGATGTCAGGCTTCCTGGTGGAATGGAATCGATTCCCTTTCTAGTGGATGAAAAGTTAGGCCTAGATTTTCGTGTGGTTGGTCTTAGCTTAGTGGTAGATAGTATGCAAGCCAGTGGTTTTAAATTAGCGATGGACTTTTCCAGGATGATTCGTTCTCTGTGCAGGGGCTGTTAGGTGTGGATTTGCATGCAGTTGACGAGTTTTATGAATGGCTCTGAGTTTAGGTTCCTTCAGGGATTGGTACCTTTTGTTAATATTGCAAACTTTTTGGCGCCTGAGACCGTTACTCAGGAAAATAGAGCTTGTGACGCTCATTATAAACAGATATTGACAATTACTCATAGTGTCCCGTGACACATGTATATTATGTGTTAGAGCCCAAGATTATGCATGTGGATCCTTTGGACTGTTTTTCTGAATCCTTAGTGGAGAGGACCATAGACAAGATGTTTAGTTTGGAGACTTTGGGTATTGAAGAGAATGCTCTCGGTGACTTCGATCATGATAAGATTAAGTTATTTCTTGAATCTATTACTTATGGAAATAGCTGCTATTATGTAGAGTTGTCCTGAGATGAAAACAAATTACCTTTGGTTCCTTCAAACCATCAGATGACGTTGAACGTCCTTAATCGGGTTGTTACTAAGTTGGATAAACAGGGCATGTACGATAAGTACTGCCAGGTTTTCCTTGAGCAGTAGGCGGAAGATATTACTGAAAGGATCGAAGGAAATCTGAGGAATTTAAGAATTATACTTGATACCTCACAGGCCAGTTTTTAAATCGGACAATCAAAGTTCAACTAAAATACGTCCGGCATTCAATTGTTCCTTATGTATCGATGGTTGCCACTCTCTTAATGATTGTGTATATCCTTCCATCAATCTCTATTCTGACATGTGGTATTTGATATTACAGTTCAGAATGGACCGTTATGTATTGTTGGCTGATGTTCAGAAGGCATTCTTAATAATAAAATTAAAATGGGATAGAGACAAAAACCATTTCTTCTTTTTCCCCAAGATCAAAGACAGGTTAGTTTGCTTTAGATACAAGACGCTCATCTTTTTATTTGTGGCAAGCCCTTTCATTCTCAATTTTGTGATTAAACATCATGTTGAAGGTACCCTGAGAGTTTATGCAAGGATATGCCGCTGAGCCATTTTTATATGGATAACCTCATAAAAACCCACAGTTCTCCAACCGTTTTATTGAGTTTGTATCAGGATGCTGTCGACATCATGAAGGAAGGTAACTTCATCCTCAGGTCCTGCAACACGAATTGTGATATCTTGAGGATTAGAATGAAATCTGGTGGCAATTTCCTTATTCATAACTCTCCATTTGAGAAAGTTTTAGGTTATTATTATGACCCATACAAGGACGAGTGGCATATATCAAGTAAGTCTCCTGAAGTTGCAGCTGTAACGAAGAGATTGATTGATTGATTGATTGATTGATTGATTATTTAACCAGCATATCGACCTTCGTTGGGCCATTCAATGCTGAAAAAGTTTTTTTACAAAATGTAGAGTTGGTAATATTATTTTTCAAAAACGTACATCTGGTAATAATATTTTTCCAAAAAAGTATAGCTGGCAATAATATTTTTTTCAAAAACGTAGAGCTGGTAATAATATTTTTCCAAAAAACGTAGAGCTGGTAATAATATTTTTCCAAAAAACGTAGAGCTGGTAATAATATTTTTCCAAAAACGTAGAGCTGGTAATGTTTTTTTCAAAAACGTATAGCTGGTAATAATATTTTTCAAAAACGTCGCGCTGGTAATAATATTTTTCCTTTTCATTCTGGTTTTTCAAAAACGTATAGCTGGTAATAACATTTTTCCAAAAACGTAGAGCTGGAAATAATATTTTTTCAAAAACGTAGAGCTGGTAATAATATTTTTCCAAAAACGTAGAGCTGGTAATAATATTTTTTCAAAAACTTAGAGCTGGTAATCATATTTTTCAAAAACGTTGAGCTGGTAATAATATTTTTTCAAAAACGTAGAGCTGGTAATAATGTTTTTTCAAAAAACGTAGAGCTGATAATAATGTTTTTTTCAAAAACGTATAGCTGGTAATAATATTTTTCGAAAACGTAGAGCTGGTAATAATATTTTTTCATTTTCATTCTGGTCTTTTGTGATCTTTTTCAAAAATGTATAGTTTGGTTCGTTTTGTTTTGTGACATATTAACCTCAATGGGTTATTTAATGCTGACAAGATTTTATTGTAGGTATGATCTTTTTGTCAAAAAGATATTGCTGATACTGTTTTTTTTTTCACAAAGCGCCTCTGGTACCAGAATCCATCTTTACACTTTCATAGTCAGGTTGTGGGGTCAAGTATTTGCCCATAGATGGGACAATAACAGGTGCTACAACCCCGGGTCAGGGCGGACCCGGGAACACCAGCAACTAAGAGGTGGTGTCACGATCCGCAAAACCTCCTGATCAGAGGCCCTACTGTTAGACGCAGTTTATCGTCTTACCCAGGACGGGGATGCAGTTTATCGTTTTACCCAGGACCGGGATGCAGTTTATCGTCTTACCCAGGACCGGGATGCAGTTTATCGTCTTACCCAGGACGGGGATGCAGTTTATCGTCTTACCCAGGACGGGTAACGAAGAGAGGTGTCCTATCAGAGAATTCCAGTATTTTTGACCCGTTATCCCTATGTCTGCCTGTCACTATCAAAGGGAGAATATTTATCAGTGACCTGGGGTAAGAGGATTCCTTCTGAACACCAGGTGATCTGGAGTAAAATGTTTGACGACCTTGTCCAGTTGGAATGCTTGAGGTTCCCTTGATTTTTTTTGGGGGGGGTATGCTGGTCCTGCCAGTTTGTTGGTGTTTTCTGATGCATCTCAGAAAGCTTATGGATTTGCAACCTAAACGAGACAGAATGGGTCTGCCAGGTTGATGTTTGCTAAGGTAAAGGTAGCACCATTAGAGAAAAGAACTTTGCCGTCTGTGCAATTATTTGCCATCAAAACGGTCCCTAATATTTTAAAAGTTTTATCGGTAGACATTGTGAAAAGTGTTACCGTGATCGTAGATGCACAAATAGTGCTGTCGTGGGTGTTATCGGATGATTTGAAAACGAAAAGTCTGTTAAAAACAGGCTGAAAGATATTCGGGGAGCAGTGGAAAGGCTAAGAGACCAGGCTTATAATCTGAACTTCAGATATGTCCCGTCGGCTTATATGATCACTAGAGACATTTCACTGGACAAGTTTGAATCGCAGTTTCTGTTTGGGATGTTTGGGCCTGACTGGTTGTTGTGACACTGTGAATTGGCCTCATAACTGAATTGTTTGAGTCACAACAGTCAAAGGTTGGTTTGGGCTAACGTTGTCACTGATGTTATAGTGGTTCATAATGTTGCTCCGGTAGTTAATTTCAACAGGTTTTCATCATTTCCAAAATTAATGAGAGTTTTGGGCCTATATCTTTAAGTTTATCTTAAAGTTAAAGGGTTCCCCTACAGACCATCTGCTGATCGCTAAGAATTATTTGTTGAAGTTGGTACAGTCTTTGTGCCTAGCTAAAGTGAAGTTATTCTTATTGGACCCTTCCACCCATGAGATACCGCCTTTCTTGGTTTTCTTGGACGACGTCAGTCTAATTAGATCCAGGGGGAGAATTTGAAAAAACCGTCTATACCCTCTAGAGATTCTGAATCCCATCCTGTTGCCTCAGGATTGTAGGGTCACTGAGTTGATCATTCTGGACAGCCATTTAATGTGCAAATATCTGGGTATTGCTGCTACCCTTAACAAGCTACGTTGACATCTTGTTCCATTTTTAAAGGATACAATGACATAGCCTTCAAATATCCCAAGGTAACGAATTTGCCTAAGTATAGAGTGAATTTTGTCAGACCTTTCCTCCACACGGGGATTGATTTTCCCGGTCACTTGTGGATCCAGAGTGGTGAGGATATGCAGAAAATGTATATTCTAATTTTCGCTTATTTCAATGCCAGAGCTATACATTTAGAGTCGGTCGAAGATATGTCTATCCATTCTGTGGTTCTTGTTTTGGTCTGAATTTTCAATGTACACGGTGTCCCTTCCTTACTCTGATAACGCCTGTTCCTTTGTTTCGGGCTGTGATGTGATCAGACAAGTATATGTGTCTGATAAGTTTGCTTAGCACCTACAACATAACACATCTCACTATCCCCCTGTATTCAGCTTGGTTTGATAGTATTTGGGAACGCCTCGTCATAAGGTCAAGGGTGGCCTGTATTGTATAAATTGGTAGGTCGAGAGAAACTGCAGTAATTTGACCTACTTACAGTCATTTCAGATGTCCAGAATGCCATTAATTCCCATCCTCTCACATGCAGATGTTCAGGAGATGCTGGGTTAGATATTATATCACCTAATGCATTTATTCATCCTCATTATTATAGTTCAGTTTTCCTGGAGGGAAACGACGATTTCTCTGGTAAGGAGTCACGCTCTAGAAGTGTTTTGTTGATGAGTTTAGATCACAGAGATTTATAATTGGAGAGATTTCATAAGCCCTAGCAGGTATGAGGAATATAAAAAATAAAAACAAAATATAAAATAAATAAATAAATAAAACAGACTGAAAGGTGATCGTTCCTAAATGTAGTTGAAGAAATAGGGATGGTCAAATGAGTCATGTGAATCAATCAGAAATCAAGAGACAATTCTGAAATGAATTCCAAAGTCTCGAAAAATGTGATAAACACAGAGACGATCAGGAACCAGAGAATCAATGAAATAATTTCGTCCGTTTTCCCATGCCCTACATTTTCCGACACGTAAAAATCCCACAGAGAGTCGAAAGGATTACTACTATCAACAAGATGCTTACATACGTACATACACATTTACAAGTATTCTTCTCTCTCTTTCTCTCACTCTCACTCTCTCTCTCTCTCTCTCTCTCTCTCTCTCTCTCTCTCTCTCTCTCTCTCTCTCTCTCTCTTACATGCTAAAGGACTTTAGACGTTCAACACGAAAACTTTCTGATATGAACTTATGAACTATTTATTGTATATTTTATTTTAAGAAATTCTATCAGTACGGGCAATGTATATCTTTGTACTAATTATCTTTATATGCATTTTAAAAGGCCAAAAATTGGTGCATATTTGGATTAAGGGCGTTATCCGAAGATAACCAACTGTAAACACACCCACATAAACTCCACATCGGTAAACTCCGACGTACCTGACGCATTACAGAAACAAAAAAGTACCATGTCCGGCAGTGATATGGAACTGGAATCTTCCTACCAAACAAGCTCCATACAGGCGATATCAATCAAACCACCTACATTCATCGAATCCAACGTGTTAGTGTGGTTTCCCATAATGGAAGCCCAATTTAACATAACGCGTATAACCCAGACAAAACAAAAATATATTGACTTCTCTACCTCCAGATATTGTCGGGAAACTGCAACCAGCAATATTACAACAAATCGATTACGAGATACTGGAGGAAGCCATCATTACTTCGTATGAAAAATCTAAACCAGAGATGTTGGACAAATTGATATCAACCAAGGATCATATATAATTTCCCTTTAGTTAGTTTGCTAATTTCCCTTTAGTTAGTTCGGTGCTCTATCATGACAGGTCGCCCGTCCATATATTTAAGTGAACTGATGATCTAGTTAGTCGGATTGATGTCAGTGATGATATAATTCGGCATAAATTCCTGCAGGCACTACCAGCAGATCAAATCGGCCTTGACACAAATCGATTGGGTAAAATGGCAGACGATCTTCTTTATTTTAGACAACTAGAAAATGTTCAACACCTACAAGTGTCACTAATACAAGGAATAAACAACAGCCCCAAAGTTCCGCCCCCGAAGAATATTAACTTGCTCGCCAAGTGTTCGGCTATCCAATAAGGATCAGAAACCAAAAATCAGCAGTGCCTATTTATATCTTACGGAGCGCACGAAATTCTGCAAGTCATAGTTCAAGTGACTGGATAAAAAATGTTAAAATGCAGCCTAGTCCCCGCCATCTTTCACTTGCACCTAGTATGATGACGGAAAACCAAATCGGCGGTATGTGTTAGCTTCCGCCTATCCGCCGCTTCTTGAAGACGCTGTTAGACAAAGGGCTAGAAAAATTAATTTTGTTGTGAACACAGGAACTGCCATAACGATCATACCAATGAGATATTTATGTGGTGTTTCGGTTGTATCAGCTAACGACCAAAAGATCGACAAGCCGCATTAAATTTGCACAACCTCAGACGCAAACTTACCCGGACATTTGTGATTGCAGATACCACAAAACCTCTCTTGGGTTACGATTTCTTAAATCATTTCGGTCTCACGATCGACTGCTCTAATAATAGAATAATCGATACGACAACTAACAGACAGTCTAACACGACACCAACACCAGAAATTATGAAATCACAGTGGACCAGGATAATTCTACCGATAGGGTGATACGAAAAATTATGGAAAATACCCAAAACTAAAATCACCCCACCGTAATCCTAATGTAAAAAAACAACCAAACGTTTTTCATGGAATTGAGACTGGTAGTAATTCTCCTGCATTTTTAAACTACGACAGCTATCAGCCCGGAAATTCGACATAGAGAAGGAAACTACAAAATTCAGGAATAATATCCCCTTCGAAAGTGGAATGGAGTTCAGCTTTACATATGGTACCAAAGTCAGATGGCACATACAGACCTGTAGGTGACTACAGGCAACTGAATGCAATGACGAAAGCCTATCAATACCAAGTGCCAAATATAAATTCGCTGGCATCTATGCTTGATGGTAAGAGAATTTTCAAAAAATCGATTTATCATCAGCTTATCTTCATGTACCACTCCATCCGGACGAATGTGTGTAAAACAGCCATTACAACACGTTTTGGTTTGTTCGAGTACAACTATATGCCTTTAGGACGCATCAAGTACATTTCAGCGGATGATGAACAACATTTTATATACATCGAAGACATCCTCATCTTTTCAGACGACGCAAAAACTCATTCCAGGGTCATCGACTAAGTTTTATAAAAACTTTGTACGTACGATCTAAAAATTTCCCTTTACTAAAAGTGTTTGTTCGGTGCCCACGTGCTTGAATTTTTGGGATTTGGCGTTTCTTAAACTGTTGTAGAGTTATTTCCTCAGTGGAAACTGTATTTGGACTAAATTCGGTCCTAAATAGGTTCAACGTACAAAAACGTTAGGAACTTGTTATAATAAGTATTACGCAGAGTAATCTAGTTGTGGTAGCTGACTACTTTCGTATTCGACTCCCGTCGACCCTCACTGACTCCTACTTATATTAGATGGGAGAGTCTTGGCTCGCGAAAAAAATTGTCGTCTTCCTAAAGTGTAAATCCGAGACTTTGTCGCCCACGTTATTTGGGGCGAACAAAATTTTTCTTCTTCCGTATGAAAAATTAACTTTCACTGAGTTTAAAATTGCGTTACGTAGTTATGAAGAAACTGAAAAAAAATTTGTGATTCCCCCCCAAATCAAGGAAATAACGTAATGCAACTAAGAACGTCATTTAAAAAATTCAGAAAACCAGTCCCTCAAACCTACCAGACTAGGAATTATGATATTAAAAACGAGGGACTTAAAAACAACTATGACAATAACAACAACAACAGGAACAATAATAATAGAAAATCAAATATCATCTGCTTTCGTTGTGGAAGAGCCGGGCATGTACGTGCGAAATGTCAATTTCATACAAGCGGTGATTTTTGTAAAAATGTAAAAGCTTTTTCGAGTGAGCGAACATATGCTTTTTCGTTTAGGTTGGATACTATACCCAATAGTTATAATTCTTACCTAGTCGACACGGGTGCGACAAATCATGTAATTACAGATGAAACAAAATTTATTAATTTTGAGCCCAACTTCGAGCCAGATTCCCACTTTATTGAGTTGGCTGACGGTAGCAGAGCTAATAATTTAGTTTTAAAAAGAGGCCATGCCTGTATTTATTTACGAGATAATTGTAAATGTTTATTAAAAAGGGCTTTATATATCCCTAAATTTAAAAAAATATTTTCTCGGTTTAGAACTGGTGTTAAAGTTAATTTTCACCGAGACAATTCAAAGTTAATATACCCAGACGGAACTGAATTTAATATACAACAAAATGGACGTTTGTATTATTTGAAAAGTATTAAATCTGTGAAAACAGCCAGCCACGACTTAAGGACTTGGCATAAAATATTAGGCCACTGTAATAATTCGGATGTTAAAAGATTGCAAGAACACGTCACTGGAATGAAAATTACATCTCCAAAGGGCTTACAACATTGTGACACATGTATTAAAGGGAAACATCTGTGACATTGACTGTTGCTATTCGGTGCAATGTATCCCGAAGAACTATCAAGAAGCCATAAATTTTGATAATTCCAAACGATGGATAGCCGCCATGCAAAAAGACATGGAATCCCTAGTATCAAATGATACTTTTGAATTGAAAAAGGCCCCGGGTGATAAAAATATTATCGGCAGCCGTTGGGTTTATACTATAAAGCGAACTGAGGATGGCTCGCCAGTGTACAAGGGTCGATTTGTAGCTAAAGGATTCTCGCAGATATACGGGGAAGATTATGTAGAAACATTCAGTCCAACAACAAACATGACAACAATCAGAATTTTGATGCAAATGGCCGCACATTATGGTATGGATATACACCATATGAATGTTAAAGCAGCGTATTTAAATGCTCCGATTGACTATGAAATATACATAGAACCGCCAGAAGGTTTTAAAAAAGGTGATAATTATGTATGGAAACTCAAAAAGTCACTATATGGGCTCAAACAAAGCGGAAGAACGTGGAATAAATTACTACATTCCTATTTAATTGAACAACATTTTGAACCCTCCCCAGTTGACCCATGTCTGGGCACAAGAATATTTAATAATGAAATATTAGTAATTCTGATTATTTGGGTCGACGATATGTTAATTGCTTCAAAATGTGAAGCTGCTCTATTAAATATTAAAAATCCCTTAAATATAAGGTTTAAAATGACCGACTTGGGTCGGCTATCATGGTTTCTTGGTATACAGTTCGAATTTAAGGACAACACTATTACAATGAATCAATCCAGATACATCGAAAAACTCTTATCTAAATTCAGCATGCAAAATTGTAAAACACGAACTACTCCATGTGAAATGGATTTAAACACAATTACGAATAATGAAGATGGTATAGCGGCGTGTAAGAAAGAATACAGAATATTGATTGGAAGTCTTATTTACGTCATGACATCAACAAGGCCAGACATCTGCTATACGGTTACTAAGTTGTCTCAAAACTTAAATAAACCGAGGACTGTGCATTTAACAAGAGCTAAGCAAGTATTACGTTATTTAAAGGGAACTAAGAATCAATGCCTAGTATTTCGACAATCAAAAAACACACTACAACTGGAAGGATTTTGTGATGCTGATTAGGCTAATTCACCAGATCGTAAAAGTATCACAGGCTATTGCTTTAGATTGGCAAAAGATAATCCAATAATTAGCTAAGAAACAGGGAATGATTTCACTTTCAACATGTGAGGCGGAATATGTTGCATTGTCGCAAGCAACACAAGAGGCTATTTTTCTTAAATTACTAATAAAAAAAATTACAACACTGATAATAAGTGAGCCTATAACTATTTACTGTGACAATCAGGCCAGTATTGCTTTGGCTAAAAATCCAATAATACATCAAAGATCAAAGCATATTGATATTAAATATCAATTTGTTAGGGATCAGGTACAAAAGAAAACAGTACAAATTGAATATGTTCAATCGGAAAATAACCTGTCGGATTTGTTTACAAAACCAATTACAAAATTGAAATTAGGGGCTTTCATTCCTGTCATATTTGGTACTGACCTATAAGGTCCTTATTAGTCCTGGGTAGGACGTAAAACTGCATCCATTAGTAATTATCTTAAGAAACGTCAGTTTTTGGTATGAATGTGAGTCCTTAGTTTCGGGGTATAAATGTAAATAGTCCTACTTTTAGCCCAATCCTCCTCAGAATCACTCTGACCTGGAGTGATAGTGCCTGTTTTAATGGGTCCCAGCTATAGGTAAAATAACAACTTTTTCCACTATTTTGTTGTGATCACAACCCAAATTTATAATATTGTTATTAATGTTTATTAACCTGAAATACTTAACAGTGGACAAAATGATATAACTAATTTATGTGGATATTAATTTAAAACAAAATTATTTCATGAATACTAAAGTATTTGTTCCATATGAATATTGACTTTACTAATATTTTGAAAGAAGATTCCATAATGTACTCAAAATGGGGGGGTGGAAGTTTTTGGGTCCCTTTATATACTAGTGGGCCAGCCAAAATGAGCTGACTCATTTTATAGTTCACCAATCAGAAAGCTCAAAATATTCAATACGACGTGTATAAAGGCGGCCATGTTTTTTTTTCGGAATATTCACTGCCAGCCTTTGATGGCTGAACAGTCTAACTCTTTGCCTTCGGGCAGAGAGGAACCCAGACGAGGCTCCGCCGAGGGGCAGAGTCTCGTTCGGGGTGGTAGACTATCCCTGAACCCGTTTTTACGTGTTCCAATAGGGAATATTTTTGGCCGAGCCTACGGGCTCGGAAAACCCACGTTAAACCCGGCCTTGTGCCACATAACCCTCGTGGGTGTGGCTAAATATTACAGCCAGCCTTTGATATCGAAGACTGAAGAATTACAGAACAGCTGCTGGTGGTATTAGCGATATAGTCAGATTCAGTAGAGTGTCTGACTCGTGTGTTAATCTGTAACGTTGTTTCATTGAACAGATTACGTACTGCGCTGGATTCTATATTCATAAACTATGGTGAACATGGGCAACAGCTATTGGCATACGATGCAGTTGAGGGGCCAGTCTTAGATTTTATAGTAGCCACCTTTGCAAGGAACCCTAGATTAACGTAGGAAGACCTAGGAAGATTGTTCATAAAAGAATATTCAGATGAGGAAACGTCGGTAGAGGCCATGAGGAGCCTCATGAAGTTCGCCCAAGCGAAGGATGAGACTCTCGAAGAGTTGGGAAAAAGTCCATAAAGTTGTCGGGCTTGTCTTTCCCTGAAAAAGTGAGGGGGAATGCTGCCATTCAGGCGCAGTTAGCAGATCTATTTGCTGATGAACTAGAAAATGAACGCATCAGACAGGATTTTATTATGGTGGCCCAAGTTAGATTGTCGGTGGCCATAGATCTGGACAAAGATAATGAAAGATTATTGAAAAAGACGAAAATAATGGAAATAATTAGTAACACGAATAAGTTGAAATCGAAAAACAAAATTAAGAGGAGGAAATAGGGGAAATGTACTAAATAAATATATAGGCTTGCAAGTACTGAATGGTCAGCGAAATAAAGCGACGGAATCTTGTTGCACTTGCAAATATGGCTGGTGTGAAGGGGCTGATACTACTGATGATGATGGTTGTTGGATACTATCATTACTTCTTACTAACTCTCGCCATAAACATTATCTCTCAAAAACACTCAATACATTTCCTTATAAGTTACGAGAGAGGTAAACTCCTACCTCCTAATATCATTACTACATAGTAGTAAGCTAAGAATAGTGTCAATAAAGATTCTGCATTGTTCAGACCTATTGTTTTACCTCATTGTTTTATATCATTCTTATTCATGTTCATTTGTTATTAACACAATAGCTGTTATGGTCCAGGTTCCTTGTACCACGGTGATGGTCCAAGGTAGAACCAATGAAGAATAACTCGAACACAGGTATGGAATAACACAGATATATTACAAATAGAAATATGTACCAAAGAAGTAGAAGTGTTAGTAATAACAATCAGGTTAGGTTAGAGAGAACTATGTTGTCTCGAAGTATCACTATTCCAATGTCTTACAGTAATCGTCTGACGCGACTCTGTGACTGACTCTGAACTGACGATGTTCAACAACACGCCCACGTGTGTCGAATGTGGCACAAGGCCGGTTTAATGTAGGCTCACCGAGCCCATAGGCTCGGCCAAAATATGCCCGTAGAACCCGTATAAACGGGATCGGGTTGGTCAACCTCCCCGAACGAGGCTCTGCCCTTCGGCGGAACCTCGTCCAGGTTCCTCTCTGCCCAGAGGCAGAGAGTTCGACCGTCTATCCGAGTCATCCAAAAAAGACTGACTCGAATTGACGGTGTTCAACAACACGCCCACGTGTGTCGAATGTGGCACAAGGCCGGTTTAATGTGGGCTCCCCGAGCCCGTAGGCTCGGCCAAAAAATGCCCGTAGAACCCGTATAATCGGGATCGGGTTGGTCAACCTCCCCGAACGAGGCTCGGCCCTTCGGCGGAACCTCGTCCGGGTTCCTCTCTGCCCAGAGGCAGAGAGTTCCCCTCTGCCTCAGAGGCAGAGAGTTCGACCGTCTAGCCGAGTCGTCCAAAAAGGACTGACTCGAATTGACGATGTTCATTAACACGCCTACGTGTGTCGAATGTGGCACAAGGCCGGTTTAATGTGGGCTTTCCGAGCCCGTAGGCTCGGGCAAAAATTGCCCGTAGAACCCGTATAAACGGGATCGGGGTGGTCAACCACCTCGAACGAGGCTCTGCCCTTCGGCGGAGCCTCGTCCGAGTTCCTCTCTGCCCAAAGGCAGAGAGTTCCCCTCTGCCTCAGAGGCAGAGAGTTCGACCGTCTAGCCGAGTCGTCCAAAAAGGACTGACTCGAAATGACTACTGCTTCCTCTTGAGGCACAGTATTTATGGTGTACGGAATAGTCCATTACTATTATGGGTAAGTACCCATAACAATAGCAAAATACAAACTTGTGTCACAAGAACAAATATAATTCCAAAAATCCAATATACACAAAAAAGAGTTGGAATTTCTACTTAGCACAAACGTGGATAAAATAGCGCGGTCAATTCAAACTATACCTACAAGCTAAGGTATCGGATATGAAGGCTTGGAAAATAACAACCTCAATTCTATTAACATGTATAGGATCAAGAGGGAGAGATATACTCAACATTTGTATTTGAGAAAGGAAGAGAGAAGAACGATCTACAGTTGGAGAAAGAAAAATTTAATACGTACTGCCAACTGAGGAAGAATCTAACGTTCCTCACGCATAACTTTTTCATATGCAAACCAAAAGGACAGAGATTTGACGATTATGTAATAGAATTACGCCACAAAGCGAATCAATGTGAATCTGGGCAAATCTCAGACAGATTAATAAAAGACATTTTAGTATGCAGCATCAGAGACTGCATTACGCGAACAGATGCTAAGAAAACCGAAATTAAATTTAGAAAAAGCAATACAGGAAGGTCAAAGTGCGGAATAAAGCAGAAGACAGTCAAAAAGAATAAATACTTCATCAGAAACAGAATATACCTCCGCGATATACGACTGTAAGAAAATGGCGCCAAAACCAAAACCAAATTCAAAAAATAAAAAAATGGCTAATCAAGAAGACGAAATGCCCGCGATAAAATATAACAAGATAAACTCCTGCGGATACTGCTCGGGTTCACACAACAAAAATAACTGTCCAGCATTTTACAAAAAATGTAAGAATTGCTGGAAAATGTGCAGATCCACAAGAAAGAATTTACATAAAATATAAACATCCATCAACACAGAAACGTCAAACCATGAGAAGTATGACATCGACGACATTCAAAAGAAGAACAGAATCGATGGACAATCAATCTTGGAATGAATGAAGCACCGATAAAATTTAAAATAGACATAAGTGAGGAAGTGAACGTATTACCTTTGAGAACATATAAAAATATTACTCTAAATCCAAAATTGCATAAAACATCAGTAAAACTGAATTCTTATAATAATACGAACATTCCAGTCATAGGAAGTTGCACAGCAACACTACACAACAAATATTCAAATTTATTAACACACTTTATAGTGTCAAAAACCAATTCAAACGCAATCCTTAACGTGAAAACATCTGAAAAGCTACAGCTAATAAAGAGAATATCGAAAATAAATAAAAAGGCCTATTTTAATGTATTAGAAGTATATAAAAACTGTTTGGGGGAAATAGTTTACGCGCCACATTACAGTAAACCCAGAAATAACACCTGTCATAAATCCTCCGAGAAATATTCTATTTGGTATAAAACCAAAACAAAAATAAGGAATAGGAAAACATGACAAAAATGGGAATTATAAAACTTATACAGAAACGTACAAACTGGGTAAACTCCTTAGTAATAGTAGAAAAAGCAAAAGGCAAACTACGATCATGTTTAGGCCCGAGAGACTTGAATAAAACAATAAAACGAGAGCACTTCAAGCTACCTACAGCAGAAGAGATATTTGCGGAAATGAATAATCCGGAGTACTTTACAAAATTAGATGTATCGAATGGATATTGGTACATACCCATGGACGAAGAAATGCCTAACATTCAATTCACCATTCGGAAGATACACTTTTACACATTTGTCATATGGGATACACAGCGCAAGTCAAGTATTCCAAGTCCAAATAACGAAAATAACAGGAATATAAGGAATAAGGAATTCCCAAGACGACATAATAATATGGTCGCACACACTCGAGGAGCACATCTAAATATTAAATCAAGTCTTCAGTCGACTACGAAAGTCAGACTTAAAAATAAATAAATAAAAATGAAATTTGCAACTAAAGACATACCTAGGTCACTTAATTACACATGAAGGAGTAAAACCAGACCAATCGAAAATAAAAGCAATTACGCAAATGCCAACCCCTCAAAATAAAAAAAGGATCTACAAAGATTCTTAGAGATGACAAACTACCCATGCAAATTCATAACTAAATACTCATAAATAACTACGAGATCTCCTTCATAACAAAGTATATTGGGCGTTTGACAAGCCTCAGAAAGAAGCTATAGAAAATGAAGCAAATGATTACAAACGCCCCAACCTTGCATTTCTATAATCCAAAATTACACACAAAAATTACAAGTAAAAGGATTAGGCGCGATATTACAACAAAAACATGGCAACACATGGCTACCGATATCGTATGCATCAAGGGCGACAATGACGACGGAACAAAATTATTGTCCTATTTAAACTAAGACATTAAGCATAGTATTTGCTTCTAATAAATTTCACTAATTTGTATACGGAATACATTTTATTAGCAAAAATGATCACAAGCCGTTAAAACAGATTTTCAAGAAGAAAATCCCCGAGAATTCAAAGATTCTTATTAGCATTACAGAAATACGAGTTTAATTATACCAGGCCGTTAATCAATAATAGCCGACACACTGTCACGCGCATCTCTATCAGATGACACTCAAGAAATAACAGATACAGAAATTAACATGTGTATATTAAAGCAATATCCGATGAGTGATCACAAACTCAATACATATAGAGAATTCTACTGATCCAGTAATAAAATTGAGTTCACAAGTTTCACCGGTTTTCTTCGTTTTTCTATCGGTACTCAAACCGCAATCTTCCCTTCTTGGGTTTCACAAAATTTAACAGTAAGGCTGGACCCAAGATTTCGTCCACCTTCCCATCTTGATATCACGGCCGCAACACACTGTTTTTTGTACTCTCTCTCTCTCTCTCTCTCTCTCTCTCTCTCTCTCTCTCTCTCTCTCTCTCTCTCTCTCTCTCTCTCTCTCTCTCTGGGGAGGGTCTGAGCATACAGAAGGGGAGAAAAAAGAAAGGTGAAATGAACAATACCCAGTCATACAACAACCCCCAGCAACAAATCACCGTTTTTCTTATCTAGGGTTTTGGCTAGACGACTTCCGTGGTCAACCGTCTGGTTTCCTAATTCTTCGACATGAAAGAAAGAAAGAAAGATGGAAGGAAAAAGAAGGAAAGAGCAGAGCCAATTATAGAACATGTTTGCTCATAGATTAATTATAGATTTATATTATAATTCTTAATTGATTAATCATTGAATAGGTTGGATGATAGCATTACAAGATATATATATATATATACAATGGTTAAATCTGGCTAAAATAAGCTTTTGATTACATATTTCTAAATGGAAAATCTTAAATCTGAAGAAATTGTAGATTTTTTATATTTCGGTATAACAATGCATAAATTTGAATAAACGTGAAGAAAATACAGAGAATTTGTCATATTTCGAAATAAAAGCATATAAATCCGATAAAAAAGTTGCTTTTTTATTATTTCTGATTTTAAAAAAGCATAAAATAAATAAATGCAGATAATTTTAATGTTACTTAAGAATAAAGCTTAATACTTTAAGAAATGTGACTTTTCAGATTTATATGTAAAAGTTTTAAATCAGATGAAAATGTGTTTCGCAATAATAAAGCGGGACTTTGATAAAAATATAGCATTTCTTTATTTCTACGTAAAAATATCATAAACCTGAAGGAAATACAGTAAATTTTCATATTTCTAAATAAGAATGCTTAAATCTGATTAGAAATTGCGTATGTTTCTGAATACAAAACTATAAAATAAATGGAAATTATTTTATAGTTTCTAAATCAAAAACCTTTTTCAGATGTCCATATGAAAAAGCTTAAATCTGACAAAAATCTTAATTTTATTACATATTTCTTTGTAAAAATACATAAATCCAAAGAAAATATAACTTTTTTTATTATTTCTATACAACAATGCATAAATTTAAAAAATTGACATTAATTTATTGTTTCGCAATAAAAAGGCATACATCAGAAATAAATGTAGCTAGTTTTCATGTATCTAAATAAAAAGCATGGTTTGAAGAAATTGTCTTATTTCCATATTTCTGAACAGAAAAGCATAAATTTTAAAAATATTGCATATTTTCTCATATTCACGTAAAAATATCGTAAACCTGACGTAAATATAGAAAATGTTCATAATTCGAAATAAAATTGCGTAAATCTGATGAAAATTTGCTTTTTTAATACTTCTGAATAAAAAAACATGATATAAATTTTAATGTTTCTAAATAAAAACTGAATTTTTTAATAAAATGTAACTTTTCAGATTTCTATAGAAAAAAAAGGTTATTTTGAAGAAAATATATTATTTTTCATACTTTTGCCTGTTTCGCAATATAAAGGCAGGCACTTGACGAAAATATAGATGTTTCCTTATAACTACGGAAAAAATATCATAAACCTGAAAAAATACCGAAAATTTGTCATGTTTCGAAATAATAATACATAAATCTGATGAAAAAGTTCCTTATTTTAATATTTCTGATTAAAAAAGCATAAAATTAACAGTTTTCTGGTTGCTGTTCCAGACTGGTAGGAGCCCGAACTCTTGAGAGGCTACTCTGATCAACAGTTGCATAATATTCGCTATCAGCGAGGTCAGTTACAGGGTGTTTAACTTTTCAATCACTCAATCATTCACGCAAGTGGTTGACTTTCCTACGCGTTTCCCCAGTAACACGGATGGTAACGCTTCCCTTCTCGATCTCTGTTTTACCACCATCCCTAATTATTGTCGCGCTACGCAGCTCTGCCTTCTTGGCAACTCTGGTCACACAGTGATATCTGTTAACATCTCCTTCCACTCCCCCTCTAGTCATGAACCTCCTAGTCATGAATATCTTTCTGTTATCTAGCACAGACTGGAACTCATACCGTGATTTCCTTCGCGACGTTCCTTGGAATGTGCTTTTTAATCATGCCATACAAAAATGTGCGTCTGAGGTCTCCTCCTGGGTAAAAGCCGACATCGAGGCTTTCATTCCAGCAATAAAATACCAAGTTAAATCGCGTTTATCTCCTTGGTTATCACCTGCTTGCTCTGTAGCTATAGCTCACAGGAATCACTTCTTCCATCTGTACCGGGATGACATGTCTAATGATTGCAACAGACGGCTTTTGTCTCTGCTCGTAATGAGTGCAAGCGTGTCCTCAGTGAAGCTAAGTTACTGTTTGGTGATAAAATGAAACAACGTATTGCATCTCGCAAGTTTGTTTCTAAAGATTATTGGCGGCTCTGTAAGAGTGTGCAATTCCTCAATCTCTCCTCTATTCACTCAATTCTAACATCCTCAGCTGATAAGGCTGACTGATTTGCTCGAAAATTCTCATCCAACTCAACACACAACTCATCCGGGGTACACACACCTGATTTTCCCCTTAGAACTGAGGCTATACTGGGTGAGATGTGCATAAACCCGTTGATGGTATGAGATATCATCTCTAAATTAGACTCTCATAAAGCAAGTTGTGGTGATGGGACCCAGCCGTAGTCCTAAAGAAATGTGCCCCTGAGCTGGTTCCAGTTCTCTCCAAACTATACAACTATTGCCTCGCCGATTCTTGCTTTCCAGCCTGTTGGAAGACTTCCATTGTCGTCTCGGTCTTTAAGAACTTTGGTGACCCTTCTGACCAGTCTAACTACCGTCTCATCGGCCATAACTGAATATGTATATCAAGCTCTTGATAATAACGCGAAGCTCGATATGTTGCTCTAGGCGTTTTACAGGGTTTGGCATGCTGGCATTCTACGTAAGCTTCTGGCATACGGTATTACAGGACGATTACTTGATTTAATCTAATCATTCCTGTCGAACCGTGAAATAAAGGTTGACCTGGGCGGTTTTTTCCATTTCCTTTTATACTAAAGCTGGTGTTCCTCAAGGCTCTGTTCTTGGTCCTATACTGTTTCTGATCTTCATCAATTATCTTCTGGATGTTAACAGTTCTCAAGATCTACGTGAAATCTACGCAGACGACACAACCATTTTCTCCTGTCTCAATAGTAAATCCGGCATTGCTGACAAAGTTAACCTGACCGTTGGTCTCGAAAACGACATCCATTCTGTGCTTGACTGAGGCAGGAAATGGCTTGTGAATTTTAATGCCTCCAAAACGAAACTGCTGTCATTTACTCACCATAGAGAAACTCCCCTGCCTCCTATCATCATGGTTGATGCTCAACTCCACGAGAGCGCCTCACTGCGCCTTCTTGGTTTCACGTTTTCCACTGACCTGAGATGGAACAGCTACATTGAATCAATAGCTGCATCTACCCAAAGGAAAGTTGGTTTTCTGTGTCGCACCAGAAGGTTTTTCTCGTCTGGGTCCGTCCTTCACATCTACAAATCTACCATTCATGGAATACTATTGCCATATATAGTCTGGTTCCGCCGCTGTTCATCTCGAGGTTCTCGACAAAATCCAAAGACGGATATGCAATGTGATCGCTCCTGACTTAGTCACTTTCTCACCGACGTGGCTTCCCTCTGACTTTTTCTATATTTTCATGACACCTTCTTTGAGCTATTTTCATTGGTGCCCCGACTGCATGAGTTTAAGCGTGCTACTAGATTGGCATCTCGATCCCACCCTTTTACTGTCGAAACAGTTAAATGCAACCGCCTCTTCTACTCCAACAGCTTCTTCTCTCGCACTTCTCGACAGTGGAACTCTCTTCATTTTACTTGCTTCCATGATAACTATAATCTTCAAAAATTTAAATGTAATGTCAATCGACGTATTCTGATGCCTTGATCCACGTTATTTCATTTATACAAAAAGAGAGAGAGAATTTTCCTATTTCTAAAGAAAACTTCATAAATCAGATGAAAATGTTACTTATTTTAATATTTCTGAATAAAAAACTCAAAATGCAAAAAATGCTGCTCATTTTAATCTTTTTAGATAAAAAGCCTAACTCTTTAAGAAAATGTATTTTTTACATTTCTAAATAAAGTAGATTAAATCTGAAAAAATGTGCTTTTTTCATATTTCTGTATCAAAATGCATAAAAAAATTAGATTCTGTTCATGTTTCTAAATAAAAAGGCATAAATCGGAAGGTATCATCTTTTCATGTTTCGCATGAAAGCATGAATTTGAACAAAATTAGTTTATTTTCATAAAATAAAATAGCATGAAATCTAAAAAAATTAGCATATTTTCATTTTTCTAAGTAATGATCATAAACCTGAAGAAAATATATAGCGAATTTTCATATTTCTAAAAAAAATGCCTAAATCTCAAGAAAACTTTGCTCATTTTAATTATTTCTGAATAAAAAATACATAAAATGAAGAAAATGCAGCTCGTTTTAATGACCATAAATAAAGAAAACTAATTTCTAAATAAAAATAAATAAATCTGGAGAAAAAGTTTCTTTTTTATCTATTTTTTATAAAAATGGATACTCTGATGAAAATACATAAAATTCTTTTTATGTAAAATATGAAAAAACGCTGCATTTCTTTCCGATATACGCTTTTTTATTAAAAAATAAAAGAGGCATCATTTCCTTCAGATTTGTACTTTTGTTATTTCGAAATATGAAAAATAACTATACTTTCTTCAGACTTTGAACTTTATTTAGAAATATGTAAGAAAAAGTGCATTTGTTTCATATTTACGATTGTAAAAAGCTACATTTTCTTGAAGAATTAAGATTTTCATTTACAGATATTAAAATGAGCGGTATTTTCTTCATTTCATGTTTTTCGTTCAGAAATATTAATATAAGCAACATTTTATTCAGATTTATGCATTTTTTATTTAAAAATATAAAAATTCTCTACATTTTCTTCCGATTTTTGCTTCAGTTCATGCCGTTTCATTGAGAAATAACCAACTAAGTCATTTTTTTTTCAAATTCATGCATTTTTATTTAGAAATGTGAAAAATTCTACATTTAACTTTCATGTATTTCTTTTTATTTAGAAACATAAAAAGAATGTAAATCTTTATGTATTTTTATATAGAAATATGAAAAAAACTACATTTTCATCAGATTTATGCATTTTTATTTAGAACTGTAAAAAAATACACATTTAGAAATATGAAAATATGTTACATTTTCTTGAAATTCAATCTTTATAATTGAGAAATATTGAAATAGACTAAATTTTCTTCAGATTTCTGTATTTTCATATAGAAGATTTAGGTATTTTTATTTAAAAGTATGTAAAAAAGCCCCTTTTCTTCAAATTTAATCTTTTCTTATTTAAAAATATGGAAAAAGCTACATTTTCTCTAGTTTTATGCATTTTTCTTTAAAAATATGAAAATTCTCTATATTTTCTTCGGATCTATGCATTTTACATGAAAATAAACTAAATTTTCTTGTAATTGACATTGGATAAAATATTTTTCCATGAATTTCGCTTAGAGGTTTTACTTTTAATTTTTCTTTGTGATTTTGCTTTATTTATTTTTAAAAGGTTCAGATTTTCTGGGCTAGGTGCATTTTAAATTTACGTAATTCAGATCACTGTATTCTATTAACATTCATTGTCAAATCATGGTCTGCGCCAATGAAGAGAAGAACACGAGAGAAATTACAGTGGCAGGAACAAAGCCTTTATTCACATGTAGTACAAGGAAGACCGAAAGTCGCGGAGGCCGAAAATTAAATGTTAGGTATACCTCTAAAGCAAGATTTCTCAACGTGGCCCATATGGCGCCCATGGAGGGGTCATGAGATAATTTCAGAGGCCACAAGGCCAAGTTTGAAAAATGACGGGCTACAGAAAATTTAGGACCCACAAAATATATATATATGGGGTATTTTGTAATTAATAATTATTATTTAAGATAAACTTTTAAATTTATTATTAAGTTAAATATTAAATTAATCTAAGCCATTTTGTTAACATAAATATTTATTTATTGTAATTTTTTCATCTGATCTATGCAAAATGGCCGTTTTTAATTTTCAATTTCTTAAAATTTAAAACTCATAATTTTAAGTTTAAATTAAGGTATGTTTCATTTTTTTCTTTTCTTTTTGTAATTGTTAATTTTCTGTAATTGACACATTTAATTGTAATTCGCTTGTTTGCTAATAATTCTTTCATTGAGTATATTCCTTGATTTTCTTAACGTTGCTAAAATAATTCAATTTGGTTTTGATATTTTTTACTCTTTACAAACAGCTAGCTATTTTTCTTGACTACTAAAAAGTCAAAAGCCTTTGATTCAGTTAATCATTACTATGTACACGGCAATACAAAGGGGTATAATCAAATGATTTTTTCAGATTTGTCGATTATAAACAATTATCAAAAATCAGGGATCATCCAATTTTAATAAATTTTTCAGCATTTTATACATTAAGGAATTAATTTTATATTGAATAGGTTTTATTTATGAAAAATTGAGAATTTTTTTTCACTTAACACTATGTGTTGGTAGGGGTTCAAAGTGTGGTCATTTGAAAAAAAAATTTCCTATTCCTAATTTTAAATTTCTAGAAAGATCAAAACGAAAAGACCACATATACCAAAAAATAATAATTTACGATGTAAAGACCCTGAAAAGGTTACACTAAATTTTTAATTTTGAAGCGTGTTTTTCTCTCGTGGTTTTAAAAACAATGTATTTTCTTTGGGTTGTTGATGCAAAATTGCAAAATATATGTTCCTCTGATACAATTGACTAAAAAAATTATATTCACTTAAAATTTAACATTGAATTTTAAAATCCACTGACCCCATCGTCCGGGTAATAAAAAAATATGTATTTAAATAAAGATTTATTTAATCTGTCGAAAAATGAACGATTTAAAAGTTTGCCGTCATGGCATTCATATTTCCGGATATTTTAATATATTTAAAAAAAAATTACTAACGATTATTATTTTTTTCTGTTATGAAATACTAAAGCGGATTAAAGAAGAAAATAGGGTTTTCTCCTTTTCCTTCCAAATACTCGGATGTGTTATTCAATTTCAGTTTCAGATTTGGAAACAGTCATGGTTCAGTTAACTCTCCGTTGGCTAATAAATCAATACTACCTTTCTATAGGGTAATTTAGCCATCGCAGTGGTTGCTTTAAATTTTTCGATTTTGAACTTGCTTACTTGTTTCGTTAGTACGATTGGTTAATTTTTAACCAATCACATATTTTTAATGCCAAATTAAGTTTTCCCGCGCTTTCCCTATCTTTTTCCTTTAAAGGGGCGACTTTTTCACAAGTCAACAGTAAGGTCCAGTAAAATTCGCCTGTCTATACAAACCCACGACCTTGCTCACAACATTTCAAACGCACACACAGACACAGAATTTTGTAATATAAACTTACATTTCTCTCTGTACTTAGCCAAGTTCAATCAATCAGAACTCTGTTAATTACTCTAACACAACACACTTTTTCATCAATTGTATTCTTGTGTTATCTATTCTAACAAACAGTTCCTTGTTCTAATATTGATTCCTGAACGTTTTCTCTCAAGAGGACTTTTCTCGGACAATCAATTACAAATCAAAAATACAGTTAAAGGTGAGCAACTTCTTTCCCTTAATGTATACATTGAAAACAATTTTATTGCATGTTTGTTCTTGTATGTTATTTCAATATATAAACGTGTTGATTCACATTTGGAGTTTTGTTGTTTACTTGAATCCTGTACGTTTAAAGTACAATAATATAAATAGTAGTGGTCCATCTACCCTCTGGTACCATTACAAATTCTATGGGTCCCAACTAAAGTGCAGTGTTAAACTGCTGGGCCCCAGACTGATTTTTTATTATCATTGTCCAAAAAAACAATTTTAATTGTCCTGAATCACTTAAATTAACAGAACATTATTTTTTTTAATTAAATTTATACATTTAAAACAAAACCAGAGATCAATTGAAGCCCCTCCCCCCAACGCCAATTTTTCACCCCTGAAGATTTAATATACGAAAACGTTTGGAACAAACCTGTTGCCTCCTTCTCGTTCGGTCCATCCGAATGTCCAATCCCCATGGCTGATCAATGAGATGATCGCTTCGATCTAAACTTTGCCTTAACCCACGTTGTGTTTAGTTTTGATCATAAGGCTAGCAACGATCGAATCGTCGTCGTATTGGGTTGGTCCAGGCAGAATGAAGACGCAAGTAAGAAAAAAATAACTTGAATAAAAATAATTGCTTTTATATACGTTCTTTTGTACAATTGTTGGTTAGTCTGATTTATGAGTTCTTCATGCAGAAAATTATCGACCCAACCCGCTTAAGTTGAACATGATACTTCGGCTGGAATAGTTAATTCTGGCACAAGGCTCATGTCGGAGGTTCTCTTCGGGCAGCTAGTCACGTGATATCAGGCAACGCGGTGGTCTCTCCTATCAGCGTATGCAATAACTGTCTCAGGCGCTTCGATTCCTTGCATTTATTGACATTCACCTACAACAGGCATGGAGCATGACACAGTTAGGAGATTCGGTGTTTTATCTTATGTTATTATGTTTTAATCTTATCCGTCCTATTTATATTGTTTTCGTAAACGATGCTTCTCGAGCTGCCTCATTAATCAGCTGTCAGCTTAAAGATCACCAAATTGCTTCTTGTGTTAATATTGCTTTTCTTTAAGTAACTTTTCTGGTTTTAGTGAATTAAACTTTCCTTTTGGTAAAAGAAAAATCTCCCTTCTTTCTCTCGGTCTGACCATTGTTCTATTTGTTAACCCTTCTCGCCTCGTTCCAAGCTATATTTTTTATTTAACCTCTTTCTTTCCTTTTACCAGTGTCAAATAGCGTCACAAACCTTGTGTTTTTTTTAATTTTTTTAGATTTTTGTTTTTTATTTCAGATTAAACATGGCTAGTGCAGCTAAGAAAAAGTGAAGGCCATATTTTGTCGAATATCTTGCTTATGGTTTCATTAAGTTCCCACTAAATTGTACAATGCCTATATGCATACAATGCATGGCTTCGTTCTCAAATGCAAGTATGCGTCCTTGAAAATTGAACAAAAACATCTGGAGACTGCGCAGAGAGAAATGAAAGACAAGCCGCTAAATTTCTTCAAGAACTTACGTGATGAGTTCCAAGAAAGGATGACAGGGAATCATATATTTTCCCAAAAGCGGCAAAAGTAGACAGAGGAATGTTGGCTTCTTACAAGATAGTAAATTTGATTGCAAAAGCTGGTAAGGCTCATACTATTGGTGAATCTCTGATCATACCTGAAGTGGCTGTAGTGCTTTCAACAGTCATGAATCAGAGCCCACAAGAGGTAACTAGTGTTATTACTTTGAGCAACTCATCAGTAACGCATTGATTAAATGACAGCTGATGTTGAAAACCAATTAGTCTCAAAACTGCAGGTGAAAGAGTTCTCACTTCAACTCAACAAATCAACTTTACCTGATAATTCTGCTTTTTTGATGGCATTTGAGAGGTTTCTTGATGTTGATGATCTATGTCAAGACATACTTTTCGCGTTGAAACTAACGACTGACACTAAAGGTGAATCCATCTTCAAAAAACTTGAGGTCTATGTTGAGGAGAACAACATTCCATTCAAGCACATTATGGCGCTGCTGCTATGATTGGAAGGTATCGGGGATCCAGTGCTTACTTAAAAGAAGAAAAATAGCTGTTCCTAATGTGGTTTGTGTGCACTGTGTTGTTCACCAGCAGCACCTGGTCGCCAAACACCTAGCAGGACGTCTGCATAAAGCATATCCGCATGTTATTAAGGCTGTCAACTTGATAAAAAAGATTACACTGCAAGATCGCCTCTTTCAGCAATTATGTGAAAAGAACAGTGAAGAATTTGAACGACTTGTGTTGAACACTGAAGTCAGGTGGCTGTCCAAGGGTAATTGCCTGCATCGTTTTCTTGGACAGTATTATTTCTTTCTTGAGTGAAACAGAACTTGGACAGAAAATTGTTGATGCAACGAATGGTATCTTCTACCTGTCTGAGATATTTGAAAAACTAAATGTCCTGAACAAAGAGCTCCAAGGAAATGACTCCACCCTGTTTGCTTGCTAGGAGGCAATTAACGCATTTAACGGGAAACTAAAGCTGTTCCGTTTGAACCTTGATAGACGGCAGTCTACACAATTTCCTTCCTTAGCAAATATATCTGCCGAGCTGCTTGATGATGACGACCTAGCAGCGTATGTTGATCATTTGAAGCAGTTGTATAATGATATGAAAACTCGCTTCACTGATCTATTCCAAATGACAGTGCCGCACTGGTCTGTGGATCCCTTCATTGCTGGTGCATCTGAAGTTGATATCACCCTACAAGAAAGTGTCATTGAAATTCAAAATAACGCAGCAGCTCAAGCGAGATTCAAGCGTGGAGGATACCAGAAGCTGTTGATGAATGAAAACATGCATAAGAATTACCCACTAGTTTGGAAAGATGTAAAGTTTCTATTACTTACTTTTCCCACATGTTACTGGTTTCAGTCAGATGATGCATCTGCTGTCAAAGACTCAAAATCGCCTTGACGTAGAAAAAAGAGGCGATTTACGTCTCTCTCTGACGGCTTTCAAGTCAAACATTGACAATTTGGCAGCCCTGCACCAGTTACAGGGATCCTATTGAAACCATACAAGATAGAGATGATGGTACATGTATTTTTGTTTTGTAAATAATAGTGAAAATGATAATCAGTTACCCCGAAGAAAAATTATCAAAAAGTAGTTAGCAAAAATCTACTTCAACAACTAGAATCTATGCTAATGTTCTCCCCTCCCCTGAATGGCGTGACTAATCAGAAAGATCTCTAGATGAACCAAAGCCGTTGTTTTTCGCTTATAAAGGCAGAAGATTTTCTGAGCTGGTGAACCGAACACGCATTTTTGAGACTTTCGTCGTTGATTTGTAGACTTGCTTTGGCAATTGGTTGCTTTGTCCAGCGAGTGGCATATTTACGCTAAGTGTCAGACTTTATTTTTTAACCTTTTCTTTCTTGAATTTTTCATTTTTAGTTTAACCTTTTTGTTTGTTACTCGTTTTCTTTCTTTCCTAATTTGATTTCTTTTATTTTTTTGGTCAGTCAAGTTTTTATTTTAATTTTTAAAGTTATAATTTTTTTTGTTTTCACAAGTAAACAAGAGTTATATTTTTGTCCTCTTTTTCTTTTTGCCTCGTCCCAATCTTTACGTAAAAACTTGTATAGGGTGACCCCCAAAAAACGGGAATTTTTTAAGTGCATATTGCCAGACATGAGCAAGTGGCAACACTGCGAGACAGTGACCTTGAGCAAGTAAACATTTCGCCATTTTAGTAACGAGAACGAAATTCACAGTATCCCAGCTGAGATGTTACAGCAGTCAATGAGGAATCTCAACAGCAGATTTCAAGTATGCATTCGTACAGGAGGACGCCATTTTAAAAAAAATTTTTTAAAATGAAAATTCCATCATTGTTTCTTAAATGGCATGTTTTAAGGTTTCAATTACTATGAATTAAATATTTTTCTTCTATCACTCTTGGTTTTATTGGATTGTTAAAAAGTTCCCGTTTTGGGGGGGTCGCCCTGTATTTGCTTTTTTAATTTTTAATTTTTTTTTCGTTTGTAAATTTTGGTTTAATTTTTATCGTCTCCACACTGGTCTTGAACATTTGACTTTGTTGTTTTGTTTTTCCCATTTTCTTTTAATTTTGACGTGTGACTTGGTTTTTTGGCAAGCCAAGTTTTCTTTTTCTTTTGTTTACCCGCCTGTTCGTTTTCTGTTTTGTTTTTTAAAAAAGAATTATAACAAAAAAAAGGAACAAAAGCCAATTTATAAAGAAAAATACTATGAGTGAAGCTGACGAATCACCGCCGGAATCCGGCGAAATTCGAGAGGCTGCATGGCAACCAAAAAAGACAGTTAAAGACGCGGCTTATTACGCCAGTCTTAAAGCTAAATACGTCAAACGGACAGATTTCCTCGCCATTCTTGAAGCGTTGCACGCTGTAACTACGCAGGCAATCTCCCTGCTGACCTCCAATGTGAAAAGTCGGAAATTAATTGGGGTCAGCAGGGAAACAATGGAGGAGGCGTTAAAGGCATTAAACGTTGCCCCACGGATGCTAGCAAGGAGGTTCAATGCCTTGTGGGATATTCTTCTTGCAAATGAAGAAGAGGCCAAAAGATTAGTCGGAAGCATTCTCACAACAAAATATGTGAGAATGCAGACAGAATATATGGGAACTCGCAAGACTCGAGTGACGGTCCATGGAGTACCAGCCGATATCAGCGAGGACCGCATGGGAGATTTTTTCGCCCAGTAAGGTGAAGTTAACGAGGTCTGTGCGGTCATTAGCAAGGCGGGCATTGCCACTGGGGATATTGTGCTCTAAATTACACTCAACAGAGAGAATTTTGGAGATATCCCTAACATCTTAACGTGCCAGAAGACGAGGATGCTCGTGGTGGTTGAGGGAAGAAGACCATGTTATTGGACATGCGGCGCCTCGGGGCACATGTCAAAGGAGTGCCCCAGCAAGTTGGCAGCACAACAACCCCAAACGCAAACCACCACGACAGCAGAAGCAACACCACCACCAGTAGCAGCAACAGCAGCAGAAACAGCAACAAAGACCTCTAATAATGAATGGACGGAGGTGAAGAGGGGCAAGGCATCAAAAAGCACATCCTCTCCGAAAACCCAGGGACCACCACCACAGGAGCAACAGGAGAAACGAAACGAGGAGTTGAAACAGAAACCAAAACCCCAGCTGCAACAACAAAAACAACCACAGCAGCAATCAACACCACCACGACAACAACAGAAATCACTACCAAAATCCCCAAAGAAGGACAAGAATGAAAACAAGAAAAAATAAAAGAAGCGACGAGCAGAGAAGCAACAGCAGCAACACTCCGGCTCTGAAATGGAGGTGGAGGATATGCCTCCACCACGTACTGCCTCTTTGAAGAGGACTAGGGAGGAGGAAGAGGACATAGATCCAGTGGAAAAACGTGCCGGCCAGAGTAGGGCGGAGAGGCACTCGGTCAAAATCAGGTTCCTTTCCGTCCCTACTTGGCCAACTCGGGAATTAACAGCCCAAACAAGGCGTCACTCTGCTTCCCCTGCCCGTGCTTCTTCCCCCTCTCCTTCAAATTCCTCACTCAGCTCCATCTCCACCCCCTCATACATCCACTTCTTCTCCTCCCCAACCAGCAAGGGAGAAGAAGAAAAAGAAAAGGTTCCCGGGACCCGAAGCCATTTGCAGGGTTGACCGGGAAGAAGTCAAGAAGAACATGTCCAAACAGAAACGAGCCCTTTTGATGCTCTTACTAAAGATGGACGAGATCGACGGCAAGTCTGTGGAGGATCCCCGGAATTTTTCTCACGTCCCTGGAGTGATTACCTTAGTTGGACCCACTTTTTTTGACACCAAGGAGGCCTATGCAAATTTAAGAATCTTTGAACTGGAGAATCCTAATCTTAAAAAGTTAAGACATTTTTGCTCTGGGAGGGTCCCTGTATTGCTCCATCCCTCTCTATATAGGGCTATCAAACTAACATACCCCACGGACGTCGGCGGTATTGTCTTGGACGGTCGTATGACGGCCGAGTTGGGCACAGGGAGTCTGGGACAATCCGTCGGGGTCCCGACATCTGCAGATTTCCGCCCGGTATGTGAGTAGGTTTTTTGCTCTTATTCTTTTTATTTTTTGCAGACTTAAAAGATGTCTTTCAAGATAGCTACACTGAATGCGACGGGCCTGAGGGATCGGGGTAAGGCGGCCCGCCTGCTCTGGGATCTCTTGTCCTTTGGTGTTGATGTCGCCGCGATCGAAGAGACCCACTTTGTTTGCAGTTCCGATGCGTGTGTGCTGTCTAACGACTTTGTCGTCTATTCATCATATGGGGACCGGGTTGTCAGAGGAGTTTCTTTGCTGGTGAAGCGGACTTTAGATGCGAAGGTGGACCTTGTGCATACCGATGCCGAGGGCCGGTTGATCGTGGCCGATATTGCCGTGAAAAGTGGTTCGTTTCGGGTCGTTGCGGTTTATGCGCCCAACGACCGGGAGGAGCGGGTTTTCGTTTTTTCGGCGGTTGGGGCCGTTCCTAGTGGATTCAACGCGCTTAGTACTAATGGGGGACTGGAATGCCATCCTGGACCCCAAGTTAGATCGGGGCGGGATGCTAGCGAGAGAAGGGTCGATCGTAGCTTGGTTGATCTGATCGACGATTTTAGTCTCGTCGATAGATAACAGGTCGATCACCCCGGAGGGAAAATGTGAACTTTGGCTCTTAGCTGGCCTTGTGACAAGGTAGCTAGCTACCTTGACAGAATGTTAGTTAGAGGAGCCGATGTAGACTTGATAGATTGTCCCACGTTCCACTGGGTAGGCTATACGGACCACTAACTCGTTTGTGCCCGTGTGGCGTTAGACCATAGGCCTAGAATGGCTGGTTACTGGAAGTTCAATCTGTCTTTACTGGACAGGCGGGACTTCCAGGAGCAGCTAACTAGCTTAGTGCAGCGGGGGCTAGTGGGGGCGGTTATCGGGAATAAGTGGTGGGATCGTCTTAAGTGTAGGATTAGATCTTTCACCACGGATTTCAGCAAACGATAGAGCTGAAAAGGTGATGACGCTTACAGCTAAGTCTTTCCCGGGCGGTGGCTGGATGGATCCCCTAGAGATAGCCTTAGCTAGGGAGGCCGTGGAGCGTTCAAATAGCGAGCGCTACATGGGCCAGGTAATTAGACATAGGTTAAGTAAGATGTTTTCCGAAGCTGCGAACATGGGCGCAGATCTGCGCAAGGAAGAGTTTCGTCGAGGTTCCGATCGTTACATTCGTCGAGTCGATACTCCTGAGGGACGCACTCTTCGGGCCACTGATTTCGGCGGCATTTCGAGAGCCGGTTTACCAAGGAGCCTGGTCTTCGTGAGGACGAGTTTCGTAGCTATTTGGTTGACTTTCCTCGGCTTTCGCCGACTGAAGCAGCTAGCTGCGAAGGAGAGATCTCGGAAGGCGAGGTCTACGCGTCATTGAAAAAGGTCGGCAGAGGCAAGTCGCCCGGTCTGGATGGTTTGCCCTATGAATTGTACTTGAGGCTATCGCACATCTTTGTCCCGATTTTGACTGTGGTGTTCAACAACTGGTTCCGGCAGGGGTCCCTCCCCGACCGGTTTTCCAGGGGTGTGATCACGCTGTTGAAAAAGAGCAAGGATGTTGGGGGTGGGGGGAAACTAGATGATTACAGGCCCATAACTCTTCTAAACACAGAGTTAAAGATTTTGGCCAAGATTCTGCAGGAGCGTTTGCAATTAGTTGCCGAGTCTCCGTTGGGTCCGGAGCAGACTTGTTCTGTGAGGGGCCGAACGATTCAGAGCAACCTGCATCTGATCCGCACGATCATAGAGGGTGTAAAAGACGACGATGAGGCCGCGCTGTTCAATTTGGATCAGTCCAAGGCATTTGATAGGGTTGACCATCGCTTCCTTGCTGCTGTCCTGCAGGCCGCCGGATTCGTACCCGATTTCTGCAGCTGGATTAGCCTCCTGTGTCGCTCCCCCAGTGCTGTGGTACAGGTTTACGGGAAGCTGTCGAGCGCTTTTGTTCTGTCTAGGTCGATTCGTCAGGGTTGTCCACTGTCGCCTCTACTTTATGCTTTGGCGTTGGAACCTCTCCTTCGCCGGCTGAGGGACAAGACGTGCAGTCCGGCCCTACGCGGAATCGCCGTTCCTGGAGAGGCTCGAGCCAGGGTTTCTGCGTACGCCGATGACATATCTGCTTTCGTGTCGTCCCGCAGCGACAGCGAGGTGGTACAGAAGGCGCTTGACCGGTACGAGAAAGTGACAGGGACCAAGATTAACTGCGACAGGTCGTCCGGCTTGCGGTTAGGTGCCTGGAAGGGGGCGATCTTCCGGGGCCCTTCAGTTGGACGGGCGGTCCTGTCCGCATTCTTGGAGTGTGGTTTGGACCCGACCTCCGGCTGGAGAAAATTGGTCTGAAGTACGAGCAAAGATCGACGCTGCCGGTCAGACTTGGCGTCGACGGAGGTTGTCCGTGAAGGGCAGGGCGGAGGTGTGTGCTAAATACATTTTCCCTCTTGTTCTTTATCGATTGTCCGTACTTCCTCTCTGTGACGACCATCGGAAGGTGCTCGAGCGCTCGCTATCCTCCATTATATGGAAGGGACGCGGGAATCGGGTCGACAGACGAGTCTGTGTACAACGTCCGTGTCATGGGGAGCTGGGAATGCCACACTTAGAGAGCCACAAACGTGCCTCGAGGTTGGTTTTCCTACGCCGCGCGTTGACAGGAGATTCGATTATGGCGGGGATTGTTAGGGACGCGTTCCCTTCCCTTACTATCAGTCCCCCCATCTCGCAGGTTGAGCGCCATCGTAAACCCCGGGATCAATCGGATTTCCTTCGCGAGTGTCGGTCGGCTTGTTGGCTGTTCCTAGGTCCAGTGACCTTTCACAGCCTAGGAAGGTCTTCTATCGTCTTTTAGTGGAGGGGGGCGCGAAGGATTCCCTACGTGATACGCTCTGCTTGTCGGAGGATGAGTTTCGCTCTTACTGGTCTTGGGCGCCAGCGGCGGATTACCTAAAAAACCTTGAGTTTTCGCTTACCTGACAATTGGCTCGGAATCGGCTGCCTCTCAATGACAATGTGGCCTTGGTTTAGAAGAAACGGCTTCGCACGCCTTCTACCATTTCCCCCGGGTCCGCACCTTATGGGACCATGTCGGCGAGCTGACGACTCGTCTCGCTTCCGAAAAGCTTGTGCTCATTGATCGCGCATACGCGTGTGACAATGTGTCGCCCTCGTATTCCGGGTGAAACGAATGGTGTTTCTGACGCTGCTAGCCACAGCCCGAATGACAATATCGACAGGAGGAAGTCTTGCGAGGCATCCGTCTTTCTCATCATGATCTGATCTGATTCTTTGAGCATCAGCTCAGGATGAGGATTAGAACTGATAGAAAACGCCTGCATTCGACAGTCTTCAGCGAAAGGTGGGTGACCGGGGCGAGCTTGGTTCGTTTGAACGGGGCCAGCCTTGATTTTCTCTTCTAGGTCAACCTATGTCACATCGGGGTGGTTTCCTGTGGAGCCCTCCCCTTGGTTAGGTTAGACAAGCTTTTGTGTACCTAATTAATGTAAGTGTTGTTCCTGGCCTGTGCCCGGCTATCTCTTTTGTTATGATCCAAGTCGAGAGTCCCAACCTCCCCAATTTGTTGGCCCCACTTTTCATCTCGACTAGGTCAGCTTTCAAATTTCCCACTTCCGTTTATATTTCCTCCTTTCCCACTGCCTTAGCGAGAGAGCTGCTTGATTTTGTCCCATGGGAAGAATACAGCGGCCTCTGTGTTTTGAGGGTTGGACATCTGTTATGTTTAATTTGAATTATGTTAATATTTTAGTTGATTATTGGATTCACCCCACTTCCCACTCATTTTTTCACCATAGAATTTTAAGTATTTATTATTATCATCAAATTTTTATGGAATGGGGTGCGTTTTGTAGGTCCCCCTTGTGAGAATGCGGTATTTTGGTGGATGGAGGATTGAATGGTGACGGACGAGTTCTTTTGTTGAATGTGGAAATTGTAATGTATGAAAGGGTCGTGAATCTGATTAGCTGGGTATAAGATAGTTAGTGATGACCAGCCTCTACCACTCCCCTTTTTTGGCCTTGTGCCACAATTTTGTATTTTTACAAAATAAATATCCCGAACACGCGTTTTTGCTGGTGAGAAGTGAAGGTTGGACGTGTGACCCATTTTGTCGTTTCTACGTTGCTTGTTGGACTGTTACGACGGGCTATCGTTTGAACTCTGATTTGGCTACACGTGTTGCGATCGAGAAACAGAAGAAATCTACTGCAGACGTTTGTTGATACTATAAGTTGACTATCTTTACTACAACATAAGTAAATGTGTTTATTCAAATAAAATATTTATTCAAATAACATTATTCTTTGTTTACAACATTATTTTTTTTGTTTTTTATTCTTTGTTTTAATATTTGATGCCCTAGTACTATCCAGACTACAACCTTTAATATTCCTACTTCCTTAGATGTATTAAGTTGAAGCAGGAGGGGGGTAAGAACTCAAGTTGGCATGAGAGGTCATAAAGAACTCGCATTGGATTGAAGGGGGCCACGACCAGAATAAGGTTGTTAAATATTACTCTGAATAAAGTGGGCAGAGTTGAATTGATGGCTCGAACAAGTACGAAAGTGACGTCAGGATTGGAACAAAACCCTCGCTAACATGTACTGTTGATAGAAGTACCGCTGCTCCGGCTACCAAGAAGATTACTACTACTGTTACTACTGCCGAGGAGGAACGCAACTATAAACTTTAAGCCGCGCACAGAAATCTTTATCTCTCCATCGCAAGAGTCGTATATCGTTCTGAGACGATTTCACAACAAGCTAATCACAACCCACACACTCTCTCTCTCTCTCTCTCTCTCTCTCTCTCTCTCTCTCTCTCTCTCTCTCTCTCTGTGTCTAGAATCCAGTGTATAAGTTTTACGTCAATTACTTTCTTTTCTGTAACCCGTTTCTTTTCTATATTATTCTTTTCTGCTATATAAAAGGCATTAACAATTCAACCATTGAATAGTTGTTCGTCCGGCTTTCTGCAGATATATATATTTTTGGTGCATTCTAAAATTCT
Source organism: Acanthosepion esculentum (assembly GCA_964036315.1). NCBI lineage: Eukaryota > Metazoa > Mollusca > Cephalopoda > Sepiida > Sepiidae > Acanthosepion > Acanthosepion esculentum. The sequence continues at coordinate 51,845,856 of OZ038488.1, forward strand.
TAGCACAGACTCTCCAGACGTGTCTACATCTTCAGTCGACCGTGAATGGATGAACATCATTTCTGCTTTCTAGATCAAACCAAACACAACGTGGACAGGAAGCAGGATTAAACCAGTGGACCGGTCGAATGATCTACGGATGCTCAGGCGACCTACGGTCACTCACTTAAGATCGGTTAAGATCGAATAGACACCTCAACCCAGACAGTAAGACGTCGGAGGTTGAGGGGCTGGGGCGAATGTGTTAGAGAACAGCGTTTATTTAAATATAAGTACATGCCTTTTGGGCTGCATAACGCCACAAGTACCTCCCAAAGGATGATGAATGTCATTTTCCGGCAATTTGAGTGTACATTTATGTACATCTAATATACTGCGATGATGAGGATTCTCATTCTTAACATCTGGACCAATTATTTCGAAAGCTAAGTGATTACGATCTTAAAATTTCAATTTCAAATTGTATTTTCGGTGCTACTTCTTGTGATTTAATATTTCGAAAGAAGGAATTAAACCCAGCACTAATAAGAATCAGGACCTGAACAATTTTTCTTCTCCCATTGATTCAAAAACATTGCGACGATTTATTGGAACGGTCAATTTTTACAGAAAATTAATATCAAATATTATTGTCAGTGAATAAAGGCTTTAGTTAGATCCAGTGACAGAACCGAAAGAATATGAGTTCAATACCCGGCTAAGGCAGTGGAGAACTTTCAGAGGGAAATTAACAGGAGATAACTGATAACTGACATCCATTAAACATGGTACGTGGAACTAGAACAGTCTACCCCAGTGAGCGAAATAAAGGGTTCAGTTCCACATTCCAACCACCTGAAGAAGGCCGGAGCGTACAACGGCCGAAACATTATAATAAATATGGCGACAAAGATGAGGACAATAGTCCGAATAATGTAAATAATGTACATAATACCTCATCTCAGAAATATAGACAGATGCACATATTTTGTTTAGCCAATCTTTTTTAGCCTTGGTCCTTATTTCGTCGTGTAATTTTCTGTATTCCGTTCCGTATCTTGGCTGAGTTTTCTGTCTCCTTTGCATCATGCCAAGAATCTTATCAGTTATCCATTCGTTTTTTCTTCTTCGTCCATTCTCGTTGCTTCGTCTGGCTAAAACTCGAGGGCTGATATTTAAAGTCTTTAATGGCTCTTCCAGGTTCTCCCTGCTGACCCCAACCAGTTTCCGAGTTTTTACATCGGTGATCAGCAGAGATACTATGCGGGTATTCACGGTTTCCAGTGCTTCAGGTATGGTAAGAAACTCATTCCCTTTAAAAGTGTCTTCGAACTTTCTTCTTTGAGCCACAGAGTAGGCCGCATCTTTTGTTTTCGGCCTATTCTCACACCAGGTAGTTTTAACTGGTGACACCGGCGGTGGTGTATTTAAAGTATCGTCGGCCATGATGACCCAAAGACCACCACGACCAACCAAAACCGGTTGCCTTTTTTTTTTTTAAATATTTCACAATATAATTAATTGAAAGACAAAACAAAGTGGCGAACAAACAAAATGAAACGAAACAGGAACGTTGAAAACTAAAGACAATAAGCACGTAAGAACCAAAATCAAACAATAAATAAATACGAAAAAGGTAAAATAAAAACGAGGAAGTGTAAAAATATAAGAAAGAAATAACAAAAAGAAAAGAAGAAAGTGCACAAATAAATACGCACAAATAAAAATAAAATGAAAAATTCAAAAGGTTTCAGAAAAATAAACAGTCAAAAACTGTACAGTTCACTTTTGTCGTAAAACTCAAGCTGGACCAAACCAAAAAAACACGTTAATCCACTGTAATCTTCGGATCTCACTGGGAACTTCCACGGATCTCACTGGGAACTTCTCGTGTCACTGACGCATGATTCGCGCGGTTTAGTTTATACCTATTTGGGTGACATGGTTGCCCAAGAAAAACCTTTAGAATTCTAAATAATGCGTAGGCGTTATACAGTTTTAAATTAATACTAGCCCCTGATTGGAAGAGCTTACTTTTGTATGAATTAAGTATAAAATTTTACCACATAAAATTTATAATGAAATTATTTCGGAAACAGCAATATTTTCTGAAATGCATTCATGTTTCAAAATTAATTAAAGATAGTACTCTAAACTTGTATTGCAATTTGGGTGTTGCATTAGGCTTCTTCAGTTTCCATAGTCTTTTAGCATCCTGCTACCGCTTTCTTATCAATGTTGAATTTTGTACAAATCTGTGCAAAAAAAGAAGATTAAAGAGCATACCCAGCTTCATACGGATTTTCAGGAAATATCAGCTTCTAATTGGTCAATAAACACACAAGTGAGTGTTGCAATCCACCTACGTACAAATATTTTTCCAGCGCGTGACCAAGTCGTTTCCCGCCATTTTCCTGGGAGCCTATCACGTGATTACATTAATTATAAATAGCAGACACAAGCTTGCTCACTCTCTCCTCTCTTTTCTTTTCCTGCGAAGATGTTGTAGTGACTGCTACGTTTTCCACGCCCACAATTTATTCGTCTGCGATTGGCTAGTAAATCGATACTGCCTTTCCATAAGACAATTTAGCAATCGCAGTCACCACTTTGAATTTTTCTGCTGAGAACTTGCTCACATGTGTCTTTGTTACAAAATCAGTGATTGGTCGAATTTTAACCAATCAAACATTTTTGTGCTAAATCAATTTTCCCGCATTTTCGCTGGAATCCTACCAGCAGCTTTAAAAACAAGCGATTTTTCCAAAACAGTCAGTAGAGTCCAGTTATTTATGCCTGTCCACACAAATCCACGACTTTACTCACAACGCACACACAGACACATATTTTTGTATCACATTACACATATCTTCCTCTTTGTGACTAAGCCAAGTTCATGAACCAGCACTCTATTAATTACTCAAAACAACACACTTCTTAATTGACTGTATTCTATTCCAACACCAGACTCTATTCAACATAGAATCCTGAACATTCTTATTCAAGAGAAATTCTTTCGAACATTCAATCTTAATCAAAAAACGGTTAAAGGGGAACAACTTTTTCTCCCTTAATTACTACACATCATTGCATGATTGTTTTGTATGTTATTGTTTCAATATATATTTTATTGTTGATGCACAATTGGAGTCTCGTTGTATTTTCTTGAATCGTTAAATGTATAATAGATAAATGCTCTTAGAACACGCAATTACATTTGATAACCCCAACGCATAAAAAAGCAGCATTTACAATGTAACCTTAAAGGATCCCGTCTCGACCATGTGCGGTCAGACGTTAAAAACATATTCACGCATGCACGTACTTACGAAATTTTCCAAACTACATTACAACCATACAAAACATTTCCAAACAAGCAACAAGAACTTTCTCTTTGAAATACTCTTCTAAAGCTACAAGTTTTTTAGGGACGAGTAGAATGTAATAAGTTTCTTTAACTTGTTGGGATTGCTATGAATTAGTGTGTAATCAGAAGGGTTTTTAGGTTTGTGGTAATAAACGTGAAAAGCATGTTCTTCATATTAATCACAACAATTTAGCGTAGACATACAAAAGGAATAAATCTCAAAGGCAATATTGAACGAAGAAACAAAGGTAGTCGTGCATTCAATTAGAAACAAACATTGAATATTTATGTACAAATAAATTACAATACAATTTTTGGAAAAAGTTGTGTTTCAGTTGAAATAACTGAATTGTTGAACAAAAGTTGAATGAAGTATTCTATGAACTCAAAGTTCATGAATGTTCCTTTGTTTAGGAAAAGTGTTCACATAAAAATTTGAGGAAAATTTATCGAGAGATAAATTTTAAAGTATTGTAGTTGCGAGATCTTTTTGCTGAATTTTGTATGTTTTTGTTTTGGCAGAGTTATTCACCTTGGACCGTATTTTTTATATATATTTGCTTTAGTAACAATTTCTGTTTGGTAGTGTAGAATAACACTTTTTTTGAAACGTACAAAGATTTCAGAGAGAGAGAGAGAAAGAGGTTGAAGGTTGAGTCAGGTGATGACGCGCGAAAAGTCCTTTAAGTCAAGATGTAGACACGCGTGGATCTCTGTAGAAATCTCTCTGAGAGTGAATTGCTGACTAGTGAATCGGACTAAGATTCGCCCTTTTATTTACTCTGCGAAAATTAGATCGGCTCCCAGCGCGTTCCCGCCGAAATTTATCCTGGGGCGTCTCGACCAATAATAAGCCGAGTTTCGCAATGTGTGGTGTTGATTGGTCGAAACTAGCTCTTATGGAAAATTCCGCCTTTAAACGGGTTGAGTGGAAAAATACGGACGATTCTACAAATAGCCCCACGAGATTAATGGTCAACGTAGTTTGGACATTAATATGTATAAAAGGTGGTGTACTTTGCTGGCCAATGAACGCGCCTGCCGGACCTGGTCCGTGTAGGTGGGTTAATTTGGGGTTCAGGCGTAGAAGATGGGTGTTTATGTGATGTCTCAGAAACAGGTGTTGGCTGAGTGGTCACAGGTTGGTCGTCACTGTTGATATAAGCTGGTTTTAACCGGTCAATACTGACCGTAGTTCGCTTGCCGGTGAGATCTAGAACAAAATATTTCGACGCTCGAGAAATTACCTGATGCGGTCCAGTGTAGTTGGGTGTTAAAGGTTTACGGACCATATCTCGGCGTAGAAATACGAACTTGGCTGTATGCAGATCAGCTGGGATGTAATATGGCCTGTGAAAGGCTCTGGTCGGCGTATAAACAGTTTCAGACATTTTCTGCCGAAGGTCGCTGATAAACTGGCTGGTAGGTAGGTTGTCCGATACAGGGCCGAAGATCTGTCCTGGCAAGGTTAGGGGAGTCCCAAAAACCAAGTCAGCACTGGTACAGTTCAAGTCCTGCTTGACAGTATTTCTCAAAGCCAGCATGATCAGGGGAAGTTTATCAACCCAAGTTCGGCCTTTAGTTGAAGCAGTTATAGCATATTTAAGCTGCCGATGGAATCTTTCTACGAGGCCGTTGGAACAAGGGTGATATGCTGTAGTGGAAATATGTTTAATTCCCAATAGATCAGTGAATTCGTTGAAAAGGGCTGATTGAAACTGTGGACCTCTATCGGTAGTGATTACCGAAGGGCATCCGAAGTTTGTGATCCAGTTATTAAAAATAGCACTGGCCACTGTTTCAGCTGTAGTTGATTGCAGTGGGATGGCGACTGGCCACCGAGTAAACCGGTCGATTATGGTCAAAATGTACTCGAATCCATTCACATTTTCAAGTGGGCCCACCAAATCTGCATGCAAGTGAGTAAAACGACCGTCTGGGTCGGCAAAGGTTGATGTAGGTGCCCTTGTGTGTCTGCCAACTTTGGTTGCTTGGCAACGTAAACACGTGCGGGACCACTGCTTAATATCAGCTGCCATACCGGGCCAGATAAATCTGTCCGATATGGTCCGCAACGTCGCCTTGCCTCCAGGATGTGCTTGTGTATGAAAATGTTCAAAAATCAAACGGCGCATATTTGGCGGAATGTACGGACGCGGGTTACCCGTGCTGATGTCACAATAAACTGATCTGTTTGTAAACGGGAGCGGTCTTTTTTCAATTTTTAAGGAAGTGTCCGAGTGGATAGCTTGCAGGGTTTCGTCCTTGTCTTGCTCGTCAGCTAAGTTATCAAAGTTCAGTGTTGTACTCTGCACTGCGCTGAGAGTTGTACGAGACAAGGTGTCGGCCACGGTATTACTAGCTCCACTAATGTAGCGTATATCCGACGAGAATTGTGATATGTAATCCATGTAGCGGATATCTCGCGGATTGTGCTTATCCGACTTAGCATGTAGAGCGTATGTAAGTGGCTTATGGTCTGTAAAAATTGAAAAGTCACGACCTTCCAGGATGTGCCGGTAGTGTCTGATGGCTAAATAAATTGCCAACAGTTCACGGCTGAAGGTACTATACTTCTGTTGGGCCGTATTTAGCTTAATAGAGAAAAATGACAGTGGTCTTTCCACACCGTCGACTATCTGGTGAAGTACGGCACCAACTGTATCCGACGACGCATCGGTAGTTAGCGTCAGTTTCGCGTCGGGTGAGGACGTAATGTACACAAGTTTGGTACAATCCTGCAAAGCTTGTTTTGCTTTACGAAAAGAGTCCAGCTCGTCTGCAGATAACACAATCTTCGGGTTTTTTCGCTTATGATTAGAAAGAAGATTCGTCAGTGGAAGAAGTACAATGGCACAGTCGCGTATAAATCGGCGATAGTAGTTGATCATGCCAATGAATCGCCGTAGCTGTCTTAATGTTGACGGTGGTGGGAATTCACTGATGGCCTTGACCTTTTCGTCCAGGGGAGCTAAGCCATTCTCATCAATGACGTGACCAAGGAAAGTTAATTCGGGGACAGCGAATAAACATTTATCAATGTTTAACTTTAGTCCGTAATGTTGCAATCGTTCAAAGACCGACTGTAAATGGTTACGATGTTCCTCGGGCGTTTTACTTGCTATCAGTACGTCGTCAATGTACGCATAAGTATAAGGTAATCCGCGGAGGACTTCATCTATAAGACGCTGAAAAGATTGCGCAGCATTACGGAGTCCGAACGGCATTCGGGTAAATTCGTACAAACCGAACGGTGTCGTTATTGCTGTTTTATGAATATCAGATGGTTCGGAGGAATCTGATAAAAAGCCTTCCTTAAGTCCAGCTTGGTGAAGACAGTAGCGCCTTCAAGGGACAAAGCAAAATCCTTAATATGAGGGATTGGGTATTTGTCTGGCACAGTCCGAGCGTTTAGGAGTCTGTAATCTCCACACGGTCGCCAGGCATCAGGTTCGTTCTTAGGGACCATGTGTAACGGTGTGGAATACGGACTGGAAGATGGTCTTATTATGCCCAGTTTGAGCATGTTTTCGAATTCTTCCTTAGCCACCCGTAATTTAGTTGGGTGTAGACGACGGGGTGACACGTGGACTGGGGGTCCAGTTGTTTTAATAGTATGTGTTGTGTTGTGTTTTATGGGTTCTGTATGAGTGAACGGTGCTAAAAGAGATTTGTACTGCTTAAGCAAATCTTCGCAACCGTTCGCACCTGGTACCAGAGCAGTCAGTCCAACCGTGGAAAGCTTGGATAAAAATCCGCGTCGTCGCATATCCGTGCGCATATCGGTAAGTGTCCGAGATGACAGCTCCACGGACAAGTCGAAGTGTGCGAGGAAATCCGCTCCTATGATGGGTAACTCTACATCGGCTATAGTGAAGGTCCATGTATATTCTCTCCGTAGGCCGATGCTTAGAGACATAATACGCTCGCCATACGTGCTGATGGATGTGCCGTTTGCAGCCTGTAGCTTGAGTTGAGTTTGTCTGGGCGTTAATGACGATTTCTTACAATAACTCAGCGGTATAACGCTGATCTGAGCGCCAGTGTCAACTAAGAACTTCAATCTGCTGTTGTTGTCGAGAACGTAAAATAGGCGATTTCCGTTATTTAGCCCAGCAGCACACGCCCTTAATGGCTGCCGGGTTCGGAGTTTCCCGCGTTCTTATACGCACATGGTGGCTGACACTTTCTTGCGCGGGCGCCAAACACTTCATGATACCAGCAATAGTTTCTCTGGCGGTGACGAGTATGTCTTGACGTTGATCGTCGCCTACCAGGATTGTGTCTGTTAGCTGAAGTATCGCGACTCCGTCCAGGAATGCTCTGAATTCTGTCTAGGCGTAAAGACAGGTTCCTTAGTTCGGTAGTCAGAAAATGGAGTTGCTGGTTAACATCCGGGGTCGGGTTATCTGTCACGACAGAGGAAATTTGGCGCGCTGGCCTAGTGTCCACGATTTTGTCCGCGATCGATGCCAGCTTGTGGACATCGACCTCCTCAGTTAGGACTGCTAAAATTTGCACTATATCGGGCGGCAATTTCTCCAGCCACATTTGTTTTAATACAGTTTCGGATATACTGTTGTCACCGAGTAGTGTAATCATTTTACGAAGAAGTTGGGAGGGTTTGCTGTTCCCGAGTGTTACATTCGTAAGGAGATCCTTAATCTTTCGTTCCTCGGAGCAACCTGTTCGTTGTAGGATTGCGTGCCGAAGCACCTCATACGGCTTTTCGGGCGGGAGATTAATAAGGATATCCGCTACTTCCGCAGCGATTTCAGCGGGAAGTTTCTCCACAACAAACGCGAATTTCGACTGCTGGGACGTCACGTGTCTGGCTTGGAAAATCGCGTCGAGTTGTATGAACCACGTTTGTGTATTCGTGGTATAGGAAGGGAGTTCCATCCTGAGTGCAGCTTCAATTGGTTGTACAGGATCTGCCATGTCGACTGAGGTTTTGTTGTTTGAAATAATGTGGTTATCAATTCGTTGGTGGTTTTGCCTGTACAAACGTCGGGGTTACCAATTTGTTGGGATTGCTATGAATTAGTGTGTAATCAGAAGGGTTTTTAGGTTTGTGGTAATAAACGTGAAAAGCATGTTCTTCATATTAATCACAACAATTTAGCGTAGACATACAAAAGGAATAAATCTCAAAGGCAATATTGAACGAAGAAACAAAGGTAGTCGTGCATTCAATTAGAAACAAACATTGAATATTTATGTACAAATAAATTACAATACAATTTTTGGAAAAAGTTGTGTTTCAGTTGAAATAACTGAATTGTTGAACAAAAGTTGAATGAAGTATTCTATGAACTCAAAGTTCATGAATGTTCCTTTGTTTAGGAAAAGTGTTCACATAAAAATTTGAGGAAAATTTATCGAGAGATAAATTTTAAAGTATTGTAGTTGCGAGATTTTTTTGCTGAATTTTGTATGTTTTTGTTTTGGCAGAGTTATTCACCTTGGACCGTATTTTTTATATATATTTGCTTTAGTAACAATTTCTGTTTGGTAGTGTAGAATAACACTTTTTTTGAAACGTACAAAGATTTCAGAGAGAGAGAGAGAAAGAGGTTGAAGGTTGAGTCAGGTGATGACGCGCGAAAAGTCCTTTAAGTCAAGATGTAGACACGCGTGGATCTCTGTAGAAATCTCTCTGAGAGTGAATTGCTGACTAGTGAATCGGACTAAGATTCGCCCTTTTATTTACTCTGCGAAAATTAGATCGGCTCCCAGCGCGTTCCCGCCGAAATTTATCCTGGGGCGTCTCGACCAATAATAAGCCGAGTTTCGCAATGTGTGGTGTTGATTGGTCGAAACTAGCTCTTATGGAAAATTCCGCCTTTAAACGGGTTGAGTGGAAAAATACGGACGATTCTACAAACTATAGTGTTGGAAATTATCAGAAGGATTTGGTTGTTAGGCTGGTGTGTTCTAAACATTCATCCTCAACAATAAAAATGTTTAACATATGAAACACAACAAGGCAATAATTCTATTCAAATAATACGCACATTTATATAAAATTAAACAATATTTACAATGATGTTTTGTGTTATCAAAAGTTGGTGTGTTAATGATGTTTTGTATCATAATATCCGGATTGTTCGAGTGTTTCAATAATATCCGTGTAATATTACAAAGTTATAGTAGAATGAGTTTTTTGGTAAATTAAATGTTCATTTATAATTCAACATTAATGTGTATGCAATTATTTACGTACTGTTTTTTGGTTAAGTCATCTGAAGTTGCGTACCCTTAACTGTAGTTAAGGTTTTAGTTCGATCGTAATTTTTTTACTTAAATAGTAGTGAATATTTTCTTGTTCACTTTAGGTAAGCAAAGTTTGTTTAAAGTTCGAAAATCTTTCTTGGTCACAGAGGATTATTCGGGCCAGTTGTCGTTGAGTCAGTGATGTTCTTTTTGCGCGGGAAAGTTATTGTTTTGAGTAGCGTTGTTTTGTTTGGCATCTCTCTGTGTTCGATCCGCTGTCTGACTTGGTCAGTCCAAAATCTTCCTTTTATAAGTTCTCGGATGTCAAAATCGGCTCATAGAGTTTGGGCGCAATTTACTTCTTGTCAAGTGAGCTTTCGAATTTTCGAGCGGTAAGCCAATAGAATTCTCAGATCGGAAATATGAAATTTTCATTGGATAAGCTAATTTTACGTGGGTGTAAAGAATAGATTGTTCCCACGGCAGGGGTGTTAAAATAACATGGACGATTCTACAAGTTTATTCAGCATTTCTTAACTTTATAATTCATTCAACTTTTGTGAATTCAGATAAAAATATTCCAATTTCATCAGTAAAACTTTAATTCAGTCAAAGGGACATAGCACCAGCAAAATAGTAACCTCTACGCATGTACATTATTACCCAAAAAAATAAATATAAATGTTGTTATAAAACCATTTTTGTTCCTTCTTGTGTTTCATTCATATTTTGTGGTATGTTGCACTAAATATAAATCGAATGGTTATGTTAATAAACAGACATCTACAAATGGTCATAAATATTAACTTACCACTCCAGTTTTACTCTTAACGGGGTGATGATCGCTTCTGCTGTCATCACTTAGGTTGGTTTTGCAGTGGACCATTTGCATTCTTGAATCTTTTGTTGATAGTTATGTAGTCAATTTGGTTAGTTTCTCCTACTGGGCTCCTCCGTGTCCATAATCGTTTTGGATGTTCTTGAGACCATCTGTTGGCTATTATCTCGTTATTGGCCGTGCGCCATTGAATCCATTTTTTCTACGTTCATTGCGGGTTCCCAGTCCGAACTTTACGGCTATATCCCCAGTCTTCTAATTGCCTATTTTGGCGTTCTGGTCTCCCATGATAATTATGACTTCTTGCGATTTGCAACAAGCCCTGACATTGTCTAGCTTAGCATGGAGTAGAAAGATTCGAATTCTTATTCCTTACTTTGTGTTGTTGGTGCATACACTATTATGATAGGTACGTTGAAACGCTTTCCTTTCAGCTTGACTACCAGAATTCTTTCGGATAATTGGTAATATCCCAGAACGCATTTCTTGAATCCTTGATCTAGTATCAATCCTACTTCTTTCTTTCTTTAAAAGAAATAAAATTCTCATTTTCTTGGCTCTTAAAAAGAACACTAATGAAACACATTTCACGTACACTCCATATGTGTACTTCGTTAAAGTTAATTGTTCGAAAACAATCTCAAAGCGATTTTGCTATATTTTTTACTCAAATTTTCCCGTGAGCAATAAGAAATATTTTATAATTAAATACTTCAATTTAAAGAAAAGATGCATTCTGATAATTTACTTTTTAAAGCAAATTGTTATCGACAACTATCACTTCCTCAATTTTCTAATTTTTTCTCCTCTTATTGTCCTGACGAAGACTTTTCTGAATGAACATTTAAAAAACATCTATTGAAATTTAAATGCTTCATTAAAAAAATCTCGTTCAGTTTTCTTTTATAGGTTTATAATTGTAGTTTTCTCTCTTTCCCAGTTTTTCATTTAAAGATGAAAATTACCGTTACTGCTGTTTAGTAATTTAAAAAAAAAATCATGTAGTTTAAAAAAAAAAAAATATATATAAATAAGCCAAGCGGAAGCTGCAGCAGAGAACGATGTCTCGCTCGTGTGTAAAGATATTTCTTTCATATATAATTCTATTTTAGTAAACTTTTCGACAAAAACAAAAAAAATAAATTATGAATTTGTCAAAAAATTAAGAAAAAACGAATTTAATTTTAATAGAAATTCACGAAAATTGTCGAATGCAACAGTAGCAAATTGACGCCACCATTTTGCTAATTCATTACTGGTTTTGAGGTGAGTAAAATTTAAATTTTGTTGCCGGCGTAGACATGTATATACGTTTTGACCGAAACACGTCCATAATATTCAAAAATCAGCTATAGACGTGTTTATATGTTGATCTTGATTCTTCTTATGTCCTGAGCATGAAACCTGTCCAATTGTCAACTCATAAGTGATGTTATTTCTCAACTAGGCTACTTCAAGGTGCCTCAGTTTCTTAGCTACTATATTCATTTTAAACAAATAAAAAAATCGTCTTAAAATGAAACGGTTTTCCAAAAATAATTGGCGGGAACAGGTTAAACGTAAGATAAGATATGGTTGATTGTTTAGTTTCTATGCCGCATTTTTTTCTTTTCTTTTTTTTTATACGTTAAAAATAAAATAGATACAAACAAGTCTAAAAAGCTAAAACTGTACTGTAGATTTATCTTAATTTCTGGTAAAATACATCAATTGTTGATTGAAGTTGAAGTCAGAATTCACCTTTTATTTTAATGAGTTAAGATTAGCTTTGGTTTCGTTTACAAGTAGCCTTAATTATTAGTGCAGTTTAAACCTAAACTTATAAGAAGTGTTCCAGGTGGCAATAATGATCCACCTAATCGTAGACACAAACGTAAAACGAAATCCTGTGTTCAGTTTTTAGCAGTTATACTCAGAAGTCATAACATTCGATGTCATAATGTCGCAATACAAAATTTGTGTCCATTTTGGCATTAACTTTGTGAATAGAACTCCACTTTTAGAACCACTCATCTCGTTTTAAAACTTGAACTTTCTTGAAAACAGTCAATAAATGACAGAATAAACTACATCGGAAAAAAAACATTTTCTCTAAAAAAGTAAATTTAAGCGAATACTTTTTTCAGTTAAAAATTTTGAGGTGGGGAAACAAATGAAATATCGAAGTTGAGAAGGCATATCATCATCTCTTCTCTGAAGTGTAAATTTTAGGTACTTCCACTTGCTCGTTGAAAAAACGATATAAAGGCCCCAAAAATGTTAAACAACGTTTTATCATCAAAATGCTTAAGAAGAGGAAAGACCAAAGTATTCTTGCAAAAATCAAAATAGTTCTAGGATTTTAATGAAACTTTCAGGATTTATTCACAGAGGAATGAAATAATTTTTGATTGTTTTTTGTTTTACAAAATTTACATATGCTATCCACCCCCATTTACTTAATTTCATGAAATTTCAAGAAATTAAATTTTCTTCCCATAAATATTTTTATTAGTTATGTTAAATGTAGGACTCCTTCGAGAATTTATGAAAAACCATCCATTTTTTTTTTCAAACTACTGCTCCGAATGGAAAAAGAAAAAAAAACACAAATGCAATAAAACTATGACATTATTTAATTAGAAAAGTTTTTAATTGCTTTTAAGATATATTAAGAAAAAGATTTTCGATGAATAATGAATTTTTACAAGAATTTGTTTCATGTTTTAAAATTTTAATAATTTAAAATCGTTTAAAATTCTGCATGACTTCCTTTTTATTAGGTAACATTGTAATTAAGTGGAAACTGAATCAAATATTGAAAAGCTAATTCATAAGATTTTTAATTTTTTTGTTTAGTTTTTAAACATTCTCATTTTTTCATGTGGTAGTAGGACATTATTATTAAGGAAAGGTCACATATTGTAAGAGTTGTCATCCCTTTACAGAGAAATTAACTTGTCTGCAATTGTTGGATGTTTACTTCTTAACAATCTTTGCACATCATCCCTTCAAAGTTTTAAAACTTTAAAATTTAAAAAAAGATATTAAAAATATATAAATAAAATACCATATTATTACCTCTATCATGGTATTTCATTAATATCTCAATTATTACATTTTGAAATTAATTAAAGGAAATTTTATAGTATTTCAAATTTTATTATTTTTTCATAAAACATCTTCAAACACACTATAGTAACTAAAAGTCAATAAAATATTAGATAATTGCTGAAAATATTTTAATTTGTAAAAATTACTAGGTAGTTATAAAGAAAAAAATGAATTCACTTAGATTTTGTAAATTTATGTCAATTCTGGTCATCCATACTTAGCTGTCAACACCCTAGCCCAGTTTTAGTCAATCAACACCTCAGACAAACAGGACCCATGGTTAAGAAATGCTTGTATACTACCCTTTTTATGCTATGATTAATATTTGTTTCAAATCAGATTAATTTAACTTTAAATTTTCTAATTTTTCTCAAATAATATGTCACAAATATATATTTTATTTTTGGAAGATTTTTATAATTTTATTTACAAATGTGAGAAAATGGCCACTTTAATCAATTTTGTGAAAGTGAGCAAATAATTGACATTCCAATCTATATAATTTCTATTTGAAATACACCAGAGTAATTTGCTTACTGGCAAAAGTAAATTTAATCCTTTAGCTTTCAATTAAAGCTAAAAAGAAATCTTCAAGAATGTGTTTTCATTTTTTTAAATTTATTTTAAATCTTAGGTATTAAAAATGTTATACCGGATTAGCAGAGGTTCCTACCATTAAGTATGTCACATGTTGCTTTCCCCTGTCCCTCTTTCTGTCCTGTGAGTATCAGATTTTCCAAACCATCCTATCTCATTATGTTTCCCCAAAATTTCAGCTGCCTCTCCCTGCTGTTAAGTATAAATTTCCTCTTTGTTTCCATTCTCCCCAAAACCTCATTGTTGCTCACATGTCCAGCCCATGGTATCATTAGCATCCTTCTGTAGAACCACATATTTGTTGCTTCAAGTCTCTTCTTCATCTTTGAGGAGATTGTCCAGCATTCGCTGCCATACAGGAGGATAGATATCACATAACAGCTAAGTAATTTTTTCTTTATTTCTAACAAAACTTTCCTGTCTCTTAGTACTCTAATGTGTCTTTGGCCATCCCAATAATCTTTGGATCTCAGTATCACACTTTCTGTCTTCTGTTAGAACACTTCCCAGATATTTAAATTTTTGTACCTGCTTGATTTTAGTGTCCCTAACCTGTAAATTGCATTTTGGGCTCGTCTTTTTGCTGATGACCATAGTTTATGCTTAGTCCCTTCTTCTCACTCTCCTTCACTTCTGTAGGAGGTTTTGTTGTTTCCTTTCCATGTCTGCTATCAGCACTGTCTGCATTTCTTAGGTTGTTAAGATTGTGGCTGCCAATGAAGAATCCTGGTAGGATTTCCAATTCTCTCAGAATTGCCTCACCATATAGGTTAAATAAGTCCGGTGAGAAGATACATCCCTGCCTTACACCACTTTCTATTGTATATCTGCTGAACTCAATTTTTGTCATTTTTATTTTTAACCATATGCAAGCAGTTTGCTGCTAGTATAGATTTTTGATTATTCTAATGTTTTTCCTGAATATGCCAAAGTTGCTGAGCAGCTCTAACAGATCTTTATGACATACTTTATCGAACAACTTTGCGTAGTCTATAAAACACGGGTACATGTCTGCTGCATTTGTATTGCTCTTTCTGATAATATTCTAAGCATAAATATTGTGTTCTGGTGTCTTTAGCGAACCTGTACTGTTCTTATCTCTAGCCTGATTCTGCTATGCACTCTATTCATCAGAATTCAGATTATGAGTTTTGTTATGTGGCTCATTAGGCTGATTGTTCAGTGGAGTTCACATTATTTTGCACCTGCTTTCTTGGGTATGGCTATGAAAATAGATTTGCTTATGTCTTCTGGTATATCACCACTATTGTGGATTTCATTTATTACTTGTGTAATCTTGTCTATGCCAATATCATCTAGGGTTGCCAGCATCTCTATTACAATTCTGTCTGGCCCTGCCACTTTGTTTCTGTTCAATTTTGCCAGTGCAGCTTCCACTTCAGCTTTTAGTATTTCCATCCTATCATTGTTTCTGTGTTTTACCTGTTGTTGTGGAAGAGATCTCCAATATATTCACTCCAGTGCTGAAGAATTTTTTCTTTCTCTAATATGAGCATTCCGTCCTTGGATTTTATGCAGCCTGTTGACAAGCATGTATTCTGTCCTGTTAGTTCCCTTATTTTTTATGCATATCTCCTTTATCTGTGATATTCATTCTTTCTATTTCTGCAGATTTTTCATTCAGTTATTCCTCTTTACTCTACCTGCATTTGTTCCTTATTTCATTGTATAATTTTCTGTATTCATTTCCATGTTTTGGCAGTCTTTTCTGTCTCCTTTGCATTATTTTGAGAATCTCATCTGTCATCCATTCATTTTTTCTTCTTCATCCATTCTCCTTTGGGATTTCATGACAACTTTTTAAGTAGGTACCTTTACAAAAATGCAATACCTAACATTTAAAATTAATTTTTAATCATGAAAAATCTTTTATTTTAGTTTTAATTTCAAGCTAAGAGAATGGTTTTAATATTTCCAATAAACAAAATACTATACTTTATTTCAAAACTAATTTAAATTGGTTTGAATTTTTTTTTAATTTCTAAAAATTTTGAATTTAGCACCATTTTTAGCAAAGTGTTAACACTGTTATAAAAATGTAAAGTTCTTTATTAAAAAATCTTTCAAAAATAAAATATTTTTGTGAAACTTTATTTGAGGAATATTAGCAGATTTAAAGTATAATTAATCTGATTTGAAACAACTACTATTTCTTTTTAAGGTTAAGGTATCACAGAAATGCATTTTTCAACATGACAGTAGAATATTTATGTTGACAACTTTAAACAAAAAGATTTTGTTGATAAAACTATATTTTCATTACATTTAGAGCATGTTTTCATCATGGTATGCTGATTTTTTAATGATTTTCTGGAGGTACCTACTTTGATGTATTTCAAACCAAATTTTAAATTGATGAGAATGATTTTTCTCATCAATAAAATTTATAAAATCATCCATATTGAAAAATCTGTCAACACAACATAATTCCCCTTATTAAAAAAAACTTTCAAAAATATACTTTTCTGAAATGATATTGGAGAAAAACTAGCTGAATTTAAACAAATATTACTTTCTTTTAGTTTCAAATATCACAGAAAAGCATTTTTTAACATGGAGATCAGTGTTTTTATGAGATGTTGACAGATCTGTCGGCAATTTGATATTTGGGAAATTTAAATATGGAGTATATAATTAATAAAAAATTACATGATGAATACAATGTAAATGCTTTTTTTTTTATATATAATTAAACATTTTTTTAATCATTTCACTCCAGACGGGGCAAAAAATGCCACTAAGACGTGAGGGGTTGCTGGGAGTGAAAAAGAATAAGACTTTAATGAGAAGGAAGGACAATAAAAGAATAGGATTCAGTGTCAGGGAAGCAAGAAACCTGAAGAGAGTTTCACAGGCAAGAAGTGCAAGAAAAGAAACTGGGAATAGAATGTTTGGCTGCATCTAGTTAGTTCAACAGCAAAATGGTGAGACCTAGTTGGCAATCTAGTAGTACACAGTCATGCAGTCTTAAATATTTTAAGCATTCTAATATTTTATTTTAATTTGAAATTTGCTTGTTGAGGAAGTTTTAGAAAAATCCCAATAAATTTGAAATTTACTCTAAAACTTTCACCCCAGCCCCTCAACCTCCAGTGTCTTACTCTCTGGGTTGAGGTGTCTACTCGGTCTTAACTGAACTTAAGGGAGTGGCCATAGGTCCCCTGAGCATCCGTAGATTAGTTGATCGGTCTTGCTGGTTTAATCCTGCTTCCTGACCATGTTGTGATTTGTTTGATCCAGAAAGCAGAAGTGATGTACGTCCATTCACGGTCAACTGAAGATTTAGACATGGCTGGGGGGTCTGTGCTAAGAAATTTAGAGTGCAGCAAAAAAGAATTAATATCTGCAGAAAGCTGGACAAACAACTATTCAATGGTTAAATTGTTAATGTCTTTTATATAGCAGAAAAGAATAGTAGAGAAAAGAAACGGGTTACAGAAAAGAAAAGTATTTAACGTAAAAACTTGCCTGGGCCAATTCTCTCTTCTCTCTTCAAGAATTTTCTCCAATCTGCCTTTTTCAGCATAACTACACATTTATATAGATAAACCCGGATGGTTATAACTAACCCTTGGCCCTACTACTTCGCACGTAATTATCACAGGGTTCTGGCTGCTTCAATCAAAATCATGTGAATTCCAAAGTTCCTTCTAGCTTACTCAGCTCTATTTCAATTTTTAATCGATAAAAATTATTTCATCCATTTCCATTGTCTTCTGATGACCCAAATTCAATCGGTACAACTTCTGCCCTAGATCAGATTTCCCCATCAATAAACAAAGTGCTCTGATTTAATTTCGCTATTCAAATCTACTCCAATTTCACTAAAAAAATATACGTGTGTGTGTGTGTGTGTGTGTGTCAGACTCTCTCTCTCTCTCTCTGTCACATAGTTAACATTCTTATTTTATTGTTGTGTAAGGATGTCTATACTTATAAAAATCAACATTTTGATTTTTTTTTTCTGTGTATAAACACAGAAAAAAAATTCAAAATGTTTTTTAAATATTGGAAGTTACTGAATTATAAGCTTTTCCATATACAGTTAGTAAATAGATTTTTAATTAACATTTTCACATAGTAATGGGTAGACATATTTTAGATTCTTTAAGTATGAATTTTATAAAAGTTGGTGATGTAATATAGTGTGTTTGACATGTGTTTATATATGGTAGGAGATTTATCAGAATCCCCTTGAAGTATCTCCTACTAATTTTTTGTCTTTCCAACATAAGAATTTGACCAATATAAATTATAAATAATTCAAATATTATAGACAACAATAATAAAATGAACAAGTCCTAACACATAATACCACAAGAACACAAATTTCATAATGCTTAACAGTCAGTAAGTTCCTGTCAATAGCACGACTCAACACAATCTTCAGTTGCAGGAACTCACTGACCATTAAGCATTATGAAATTTGCGTTCTTGTGTTAAGACTTGTTCATTTTATTATTGTTGTCTATAATGTTTGAATTATTTATAATTTATATTGGTCAAATTCTTATGTTGGATAGACAAAAAATTATTTTACAAAATTATTTTAAATAATCTTAAAAAAATTTGAATTTACATAAACAAACTATGTATCAAGGGAAATAACTGCCTATTTTGGCCTAAAAACGCCATTAGTTATAACAAATAATTGGTGCTTATTAAAATATATTATTATGGTAATGTCTTATGGAATAAACTTATCTCTCACAATATTAACTTAATTATAGGTTAAGACAATAATGCATTTGGAACCTAGCCTTATACTTACAAAGGTAAAATAATTATGTACCATCCATAATATGCAATTATATATGTGTATAGATATATAAAAAATGCTATTAATGATGGGTACTATGTATATTAATAGGTGTTACGTATTATATTAATATTCATAAAATCTATTTTAATCGGAGTCAATGTGCTTGAGCAGTTACTTGCTTTTATGTATACATGTAGACATCAATTGACTCCTTTTGTTCAGTAAGTTAGGGTTATTTAAGTGTTTTAAGATAAGTTCTTCTAACAAACATAAGTTATCTGTCTCCCTATCTATAATATAGTTTAGCTTTCACAATTATCTTTCAGCAAATGGATGGGCTGTTATAGTACTTTTTTAATTGCCAAAAATACTTTGAGAGTGTTGTGCAGTTTTTGTATTTAATATTGTTTAGCATTTGGTGATGGTAAAAATGCAATTTCCAGTTGTTCTTGGTGGAACCAAAGTAATCTTTAACATCATTGTCTGAATTGATCCTAGCTCTGTAAATTATGCCTTCGGACATGCACTAGCCATTTAGTAGGCAAGTTACGTTTTTATGGCATTTGCAATGACTTTTAGTAGGATTATTATTTAGTATTTTGTTTGTGTGCTTGTGTAATATATTATTGTTATCTTGCAATATATAATTATCAATGTTTTTAGTATAAGTATAGTTTACCTTAATATTCACTGTATTCACTAATATATAGCTCTGTTATATAGCATTGAGCACTGTTTTATAACACCTTTGAAAAAAATACATATATATATATATATATATATATATATATATGCAAATATATGTGCATATACATATTTTTTATACCCATATCTATCTATCTATCTCTATCTCTCTCTCTCTATTTATATTAGAGTCTATTAAAAAATACTAAATTAAAACCTGAAACTGAACTGCAAACCAAGGTATCAATATATATATATATATATATAAGCAAATATGTGGATGTAGATCCGACAATATGATGAAAAATAAGGAAAAGACAAAACAAAATCCGAATATGCAAGTTTACTGTTTTAATGTTGTTTTACTGTCGACGTCCAACGTTTTGGTCTAGTAGACCATCTTCAGGACATGGTTATTAGAAACATACTTAGGATTAGACGATATTTAAGTCAACATGAAGAGACGATAGACACAAAACTAGTCAGAAACAGAACAACTGAAAATTCTAAAGTCAGCGTTCCCTTTTTGGGATTCGGTCACGTTGGCGTCAGTAGAAGGAAGAGATAATTATGTGTGAGTCGGTGGTGGAAGGAAATGAAAAGGTTCCTCTTTTGATTGTGAATGCTTCAAACACCATTATAAAAATACCACACAGAGAAGGAATGGGATATACTCATCCTATTCAAAGTGTGAACCCTGTAATAGTGAATAAGAGAAAGAGAAACAGGTGTGCTTCCAAACCAGGTGTTAATTAAAGAGGAGGAGATTATGGCTCCTGAAGGCTTTAGAACTAAAGTGAAAAGATTGAGCATCAGGATATAGTAGATGGAGATCTGGGGAGAATCCAGACTATGAGTATTTTTGTCATCTGAGATCAATTGACAGGTCAAACGAAGAGAGCACATGTGAGCAACTTAAAATGGGCTGAGTTGGGTTATTGGGGAGCTACCAAGCTGAGAGTTGAGAAGAGAAAAATTAGAAAGTCCATGCTCACTGGTAATTCCAGAAGAAATGGAGACTGATAACGAAATCCTTATTGGAGACAAGGAAAGCAATGAGAACTGTGAGAACTTAAGAGAGATATCAAATCAGGAGTATTTGTTAAGAACGAAACCTCAGAAGCAAAATGAAGACGAGATGATAGAAAGACCTGGAGTGGAGGATGAAAATGAGAAATGGGACAGAGATGAGTTACTGCTGTCATATCTAAATCTCATATCTAAAAAGGAAATGGGCTGAAGAGAAGGAACTTAAGACAGAAATGCCCTTGAAACTGAGGCTATGTAGTGCTGCTTAGAAGAGAAGCTCGAAGGAATAAAAATTATTTTATCAGAAAAAAAATACGGGGTTTTGAGATTTTTACAAATGAATTGGTTGTGAATACAGTAACGGTAGTCAGCAATTGTAAGTTAGCAGGATAACAGAAGGTGACAAGGTTACATAGGTGCTGATCAACAAGCCCAGATAAGAAATATCCCAGTGTAAAAAGGGAGTTCCAGCTAATTCATTCATAGTATTATTATGAATAAATGGGCCTTCAGCAGTAGTAAATAAGAAAGTTTGTTGACAAGCCAGCAGTGTCAAGCAGTCCTTTCTTTTCATGTATCTGGTGGTGTGATCTGGGGCAGAGGGGAAGGCACAACCCCTCTGTTTTTGATTGTGACCAGTGAATGTGTGGGGAGGGTGCTTGATGTTTAGGCTTGAAATTTATGTAGAGAATGATAACGATGAATTCAATGTTTCTCGCATTAGATTACAAATGGAAATGTGCTGTGTCTTGCAGGAATGGACTTGAGAAATATTCTGGTGGCCATTTTAATGATATTTTGCCATGCAGTCCTGGAGGTGGAGTAAGAATGCCATAATTAAAAAAACAAGTGAGATAATTAAACTAGGTCTAAATGGCTGATTGCATTTAAAACCATTGGACAAATTGAGAGAGGAAATATGAGTACTAACCCAGGCTAAAACGCAAGTAGCCTGGCAATATTCAAGGAATGATGGCTATGCTTGGTTGTTATTTTCACTAGGTCAGGATATGGAAATGATGGAAAGGCAATGGAAGGAAATGAGTTTCTATTTGAAATGGGTGGCACTGTTACAGCCTCTCAAAAGGCAGTCAGTACTGCCAATAGTAGGAAAGGCATTAAGTGCATTGTTTGGAATGGTATCTGAAGAGGATGTCATATTTATTAAACGTAAATTAAAGGACATGGAAGCAAATGGCCAGAGAGAGTGTATCAATTTTATATGTAACCTGAATAGATTTGGTGGAAAATCATGATAGCATAAAGTGGTCAATTGATAATATGGTTGCTCTCCAAGAAGAGATAGATAATACCACAAAAATAGTATGGACAAAGTTGAGGAACTTAGAGGGATTTGTTCAGCAGTATTTTCAGCTAATGTTGATTGTTAATGTGGTGCAATTAACCAGTTAATATCTAACTACCCTGCTGGGCTCGGCTGGATATGGTTGTTGTTGGGACATTTGTTCCCGAGTATAGTCACCCCTTGTCATTTAAAAGAATTATTATTGAAAATAGAGAAAAACTTCACTTGATGTTACCAAGTTATTGGTATTGAGGAGGCACAATGGAGTAATGGATAACAACTCGGATTGAGGAATCGAGTTCAAATTCTAGTCAAATCCATTACATTCACTTAGGTGCCAATACCCTTGGGAAAATTATGAATCCTCTTCTTCTCCCCGCTGCTATGGGTAAATAGCAGACCAGGTTCTCTAGCCTTGGACGGTACTGGTCTACCACAGAAAGAAATCTGCTGGAAAAAATCTGCCTTGTCAGTCATGATTGCCTAATCGTGTATCACGCATGACACATAACTGACTTATTGGTATTGATAACTGACTGATTGGTATTGATGACTGTCCCATTGTTATATAGGGTGGCACCTTTGAGGTGTTTCAGATGATAAATGTACTTATTTCATATCCTGGGGTGGAACAGGAGGTTGGAGCTGTGGGTAGATATAGATTTGAAATGGAGTATTTAGCATTGAATTTCAAAAGGACAAGGTTTATGGTGTTGTCTGAGGAGGAGGCTGACATGAGAAAGATGCACTGAGTGCATGTGTGTCAGCGAGTCCAGTATATAATGTCGGTGATTGATTGTATGTTATGGAGCTATTCCAACAAAATGATGAGAATATTGAGGAGTATTGTCAAGTAGAAGTGGTAACGAATGTAAAACTGCCACAAGCAGTCAGCATGTCCAATGGAGTATGGGCCATGGTTACTAAACAGGAATTAAGATTGTCGCGGGTGTGTGAAGGGGAACCCACATGAACGATTAGGGTGAAACCTCCATTAAGTATGGTGAAACTTTCCCTTGGGTGTGCTGACTTCAGTATGACAATCTCTCCCACACTTACTACCAGGCTGAGGAGAAGTACAACCCTTGATGGACTTGTTAGGGGGTAATGTGTACGACTGGGTTGAATTATGGGAACCAGTGGTAGCAGGGCTTCCTGAAAATGCCTTGATTAAAGTGCTGGAGTTATTGAGACCCTTGGAAAGGATTGATCTTGCTCAGCTGAAGAAGGAATTGGATAGAGTAGGAAGTGGTGGTATGAGTGATAATCACTGCATATGGACCCTTGTAAGTTTTTCAATGGGAATAGGGATACTAACCCTTGTAGCTTTGGTGATCTCAGTATCATGGTTACTTAGAAGATATAAATGTATATTGATTCAGTCTAAGATATTGGCAAGCCCAGGTGGGAATGGGGAGGAAATTCATAACCAAAAGGAGTCAGAAATGTCCAACCATATCAGTGAGAGGCCTAGGAACTCTAAGGCCATTAGAGATGTTACTGGAGATGCCAGCAAACCAAGAACTGTAGCGAGAACCAAAACGGTTAGGAAATTGGTTGATAAAGGCATTGAGAGCTTAACTGGACAGTCCGAACTGTAATAAAAAAAAAATAAAAAAATCTACAAACTGAAATTTTCTTTTGCAGGTTATAATCAATGGACAAAAACTATGAACTGAACTGTTAATCATTTGTGAATTTCAATGAAATTTTGATTGCATGAAAAAGAAGATAGGAGAAAGGAGGGATTGCATGAGCCTCTACCTGTTAACCCTTTTTGGGATTTGCTGTATTAATATTATATGGTATTGAGTCTTGGCACATTGTCTAGAGAAGTGAGCGTGGAGGTTGGCTAAGTGTGTCACTTGCGAGCAATGGACAAAATTAAAGAGGGGAGTAAATGTACCAATATGGAGTGTGGGTAAAAGCAAAAAAGAACAATAATTCTGAAAATGTAAGTTTCCTTTGGGATTTGAAACTCAATTTGTTCATTTGAATGAAGGAAAATATAATGTTAGCAGGTACAGAATGTACGTACGTGCAATTAGTCATTGGCGTTTGTCCGTTATCTAAATTGTTGGGTAACAAATATGCTCCTATCAAGAATTGAGGTTAAAAGATTAGTGGACAGTGTTGAACACAGCTTCCTGACACCTATTTAAAAAAAAAAAAAAAAACAGGAAAGAAGAAATAAAGAAATACTAAAATACTATGCCAAAAACTGTCAGGCAAATCCAGTTGATGTGAAATTCTTAGCCAGGTAAAACCAGAATCCCTACTGCGTATCAGAAGGGATGACGAAGAACCTAATATTGTGAAAATATTGTCTAACAAATGTGAATCACCCCAATGCACTATGCCCTTTTCCAGAAAATGTAATTTTTTATATAAACAGCTAATAGTGGTCGTCCAGAGTTAATTCACAAGATAGTTTCAGGAGAGAAGTGGAGACGACAGTTTTCATCTAGAACAGAACTGTGGTTTCCCAACAAACCAGACGACTGCTGCTGATGATTGCTAATTTTAGGCTGTTTCTCTCATGAATGAACTTAGGATAAATTGGAAAGTTTGACAACACTTTATATTTTGGGCTTTTCATAGATCCGAAAAGAAACTCATACCAAAGAATTTAACTGTTCATATATTTTTTGTTTGAACTTTCTCCAAGCATTTTTTTATTTGTTACTGTAATGTCTACCTGAAGGAAAACAAAACTTCAGATTTTCTTTTATCATCGAATCCAGTGTTGCAACATTTCTTCCTTGATTTCGACATCTGAGGTAATTTCCCATGGCACAATTTTGTTACTTTTAGTAGCAAATTGTGATACACAACGTTTGGCCTCTTGTGATCCAGCAGACCCAACTTCACCATTGAAAGGATCTCTTTGGCCAGAGATCAAAGGACAGTTCTACCTGATGCCAGTAACCAGATTGCAGTTGGTGAAGTGACAAGATAGTATTCAGTGATGTGACCAAGGCTATATCTGGGACCAGGTTGGCTTAAGGTCATGTTTGTATTTCTGCCATAGATGGCTAGAAAATGTATAAATATGTGAACGACTTATATATTTGGCCAGATGTCATAAAATTGCAACAGAAGGCAATCTTAAAAGATCTCTTTACCACATGATGGACAGAAAACAAGTCAGCAAGTCTGACTCTGATGACATTATCAGTCAGTACAAAGAGTTCAAGGAGGAGGCTACTGAAAATATTGCTTTCAAGAATTTCATCAAATATTAAGTCCCTCTGGACACTGTTCTATTCTTCTTTGTCTAGCAATAAAGAATATAAAAAATTGGAAAGTTGTTTGCAGATTTCTGGTACTCTCCTGGACAGGCCTCAGTGGCGAGAGGCTTCTCGGTCAATAAGGAAAATTCCACTGACTATATGAAAGACTCTGGTTGCACTGCACATTATCACATTATTTGGCCACAATTGGAGAATGACTAAGGCTCTTCTTTGCAGTGCTTTCAGTGCCAGAAGAGCATACAGCCAATAACTTGGGGCTGAGAAGAAAAAAAGGCAGGAAGAAGCAGCTGGACAAATATGGAAATCCATGCTTATGGGAATTGAAGAACTGAAGACCAAAAAACACCAGTTTGGAAGTTGCACACAATATTTGCTCGAGTCAGCTGACAGCTATGCTGAGAAAGCTGAGCAGATTCAGAATTTCACACTTATTGCAAATTCCAATGCCATGCGAAAATCTGAAAAGAAAAAAACCCATAGAGGTATCCAAATTGGAAGAGGAGCTGAATACTACACTAGATGAAATGGTAACATCATTGTGTTCTGTGCCATATGCAACAAAAGCCAGGAGTAGTAGGGGTAACTAAAATGTGTAGTCATTTTGTGAAAATTTCTATTTGTAGTTCTGTTCATTAAAAACATTATACTTAGCTTCACAGTATATGTGCAGCAGTCAAGAATTTTTGTTTTGTGAATGTCACAAATTATAATAGCTGAAATGTGTAGCAGTAAGAATTAAAGTGTGCAACTCAAAATTTTCATGTATAGTAGAACTCCAAACTGTGTAGAATGCTACACAAAAATGTGTAACATAACCAGGTCTTCATTCACTTGTTTTAGCCTTCAACACTGCTTTCAACTGATCCATGTGATATGAATTATTGGAACCAGCTGTATCTTTTCTTTGAACATCTCATCTGTTAAACTATTAAAAGATAAATCACAACATATGTGTTTTTGAAATTAATGAAGATTTACTTGTGTGTGTGCACGCATGCCACTTTCAGTCCTTGAAAATTATTAACATAGTCCTGGAATTTTTTTTTACACAGATCTGTGGGAACCCTGAATCTAGTTGGCTTAACTACTCACATGGTACAGCTTCCTTTTCCATTTTTTTTTCTGTAGCACTATTATGCCAATGACAATGATTTTTGGTCCCACAAATTTACTTGTCTCTGATTTGACGCAAGGTCATACTTCTCAACAGTTAACATGTTAGTCAAATCAACGTTTGGGTTGCTTTTGCATACATTTCCCTCAATATCCACTTGATACAAAAGTGGACATTGTGGGAAAATATATGCAAAAGCAACCCAATTCCACATTCTATATCCTTCACTTCACTTTGTCGTTTTCTGCATGATTTTAAATAAACTGATATTTATCTGGTTATCAAACAAACATTTTATGCCTTCTCTTCTTTTCAAAAAGGACTTTGTTATTTCAGTACTTTACTGATTATTTGCTAGATTCTAAAATCCACAAAACCATGATCTCATAATATTGCCGCAGTCATTGTAAAGTTGAATGAGTATGGGCAATGCCTACCAGAAGTTTGCTGCTATCATGACCTCTTTGTCAGCAACATATTCTTCAATACAGTGTATCCTAGAGACACCCATAATTCAAGCATCAGCATTAGCTTGACCTGTTCCTTATTAAAGCACTCAAGGTTAACTAGTGTTGTGACTTGGTCGGCACCAAGGTGAACTGAGCTAAGTAGTTGTTCCACTCAAAAAGGAAAGCAGATCTTGTATTGATTCCCAGAATCTATGTCCTTTTAAAGCAAAAGTATTTACACTGTCTTGAACATATGTGAATGGCCAAATATCAAATATGCATGAACCTCCTGTATAAAGCTGGCTCAGAGAAAGTGCCCCATAAGCATACCTCATTTACACTACAAAGATGTCTTTAAAAGTGATCTGCGAATCCTTGGTATCAACTCAGACATGGAGGAAGCTGTAGCCTTTTTCAAAATTTCTATTAGCATGGAATATAACATTCCATGCTAATAGGAATATATACTTGAAAAACAAGGTGGATAAAATAAGTAAAGGTTTATTGTAAAAAACCAGTACAATAAGAATAAAGGTAACAGCTATGCACAAGGTCGTTGCAAGTCAATCCAGTAGTGAAATTCTCAATTGAGATGTCGGATCTTATTGCTGGCTAAAGTGACTTTTCTTTCTATTATAACATGCCACACTTTGGTGGTCAATTCTAGGTCAGCCTGGTCATCAGTGACCAAATGATCTGACCCTTGCCACATGTTGCCTATACCAGAAGATGTCTTGGTCCTCAGGGTTGTATGACAAGTTGACTGCAGGGTCAATCCCATGGTAACTGATACAGTTGCCGGTCAATGGTCATTGTTCACTGCCCACCTTGCTCCACTCACATTGTGTTTCTTTATCACAGAGCTGATAGGGATCAATTATCGTCAGTAATCCTAGTCCTGATTCAAATCACAGTGAGTTGTGCTATGCTGGGAAAAAATAGAAATAAAAACAAAATAGCAAAATAATTCTTTAGGTTAATTTTTGATTTGGTTTATGTAGTTCTTGGTATAACAAAAATTAATCCTTCCCATTAAAATCTCTTTAGTGACAATTTGCCTATCGATGCTAATTCTTGGAACAGGGCTCAAAGTTGGGAATTCTCTTGGCAGCAAGTCAAGTTGATCTCAGTAGCACCTTCGTCCACTGCTGTCTCATCTCTCTCTATTTCACTGCCCATCTGCCTCGGTCACTTAAGTTCTCTGCTTATATTGACTTTGACTCAAGACCAGGTTTCTGTATTATTTTGAATAAGAGTTCTTTGTAGTCTGGTTCACAATATGAAATATCTCTCGAATTTTAGGAGATCCCTTCTTATGGATAGTTGTTGCAAGTATTGGGCCACCTGTACAACTCATTCCTTCTCTTTATTATGTCTCACACCATTACTTCTTACTGTAAGTAATTTCTCTGTTTCTCTTAGTATCTCATCTAAGCCCGTCACCATGGCTGTCTTTTTGACAAATCTGATTTTTAAACTGCATAGGCAAAAAGGCAGTCTTAACTTTTAGTCATTAATTATAATTATCTTTAATTTTCAACAACAAATTTTTCTCAGTCCTTGGTCTTGTTTATGCAATCAGAAATTTATCAGCTGTCTCTTTTTGCCCCACTAATAGCAGTATTTGGCTTCATATCTTGTTCACTTAATCATACTTACAGGTTCATTTCTTATCTCAAAAACTTATATTTCTCAATTTCCACTCTTTGACAGACAAACATAAATCAGTTTTTTGATTCTGCTTTCATTTCCAAAATTACAAAACATTATAACTCAATTAACCCCTTCTTGTCTTGTAATCATGAGACATGTTTTCGTAACTTCCAATTTAGTAAGCAGACATAAATCATTTCTGCTTCATTTCCAAAATTTTCAACTGACTTTGAGTGTATTATCACTATCCCTTCTTAGCCCTTGTGGCCTGAAATCTTCTACATAGCCCTTTGATAATATCTTTTCCGAAAACCAATAAAGTCATTCTTTTCAGGTCTGTCTTTTCTTCCTTCTTTCAGTTTAGATGTTATTTCATACTTTTAACCCTTTCCTTTTACCAATGTCACATAATGTCACACTATCAAAGTATGACTGAATTTTGTGGGATTAGTGTCTTTATTTGCTACAGGGTCATGTAGATTAAATAATATATATTTAGGCAACAAAGACAAAACATTATCTCTTGGACAGTTTGCCTACAAACTTATTCAAAACTTAGAAAAATGAAAAAAAAATTACACAAACTGAACTTGGTTTAATTTAATACAATTTGTCTACATAAATATATAGTTATGTATCTATATACATATTTATTTTCCCCCCTTCTCAACATCATACTTTTTACAATAGATCTTTCCTTTTGTTTAGTTTTCTTGTTTTTCTGTTACTATATTTTTTTCTTTTAAAGAATTGTAGGATTTTTAAAGCTAGGTTAAGCCCATTTTCTTTACTGTCAAACTGTATTTTGTTAAATTTGCTTCAAATTGTCTTTTTAAGCATATACTGGATCCTTATAAATATCCAACTGTTATACAAGAACCAATATTTATGAGACATGAGATATGTATGAGATTACTTAAGAGAAGAAACAAATTTGATAACTGTAAAAACATATGTAATGTCCTGTTTATATGACTTTTCCAGGAAGTATAATGAAACATACTTGGGATATTTAAAATTTCTGATTTGAAGTCTTTAGGTGAACTTTTATATTTAGGTGAACTTTTATATTGGATTTGAGAATGCTATTCATAGTGTTATGTTATAGAGGTATAGATGAACTTTAGATTGTTGTGAATAAAAAAAAATGATTTCAAATTCACACCTGGATATGAGTGATTTAATTTTTTCTTTAACTTTCCTTTTTTTAGGGTTGACACTTGAGCCTGCTGAGATCAAAACCTGTGCTAAATATCAGGAAGACTGTAGAATTTAAAAATGTCCAATGATTGTAAGTAATATTGTATAAAAGCCAGCTTATACTGTGTAAGGATTCATTGCTATTTTGTTATTGCAGTACACACACATACATGCACATATATGGTTATATATTGTTAATTCTTTGAAATGCCAGAGGATTGAATTTTTAAAAAACAATAATCTAATTTTCTCATTTATTTTGAAATGAATAATATTAATATTCAGTGAATTTTAAAAATTGTTTTCATTTTTTTGTCATTGTTCTGTCATAATTTCTGTCTCCAAATGAATTTGCTTAGTGCAGAATATTGAGTTCTATCATATGCTCTATTGTTTTTTTGTACTCTGGTTCAAATTTTTTAACTTTTATTTTTTCTGATTTTATTGTTTCATATCTGTGTTATACTACATCGCAATTAGATCTCATTCTTGTTCATTCTGCATGCTGGCCAGATGTGAAAGCCTTGAAGGCAGAAAACGAAATAAGAAAAGTCATTTTCTGCGCGTTGGGCTGCACGCACCACGTAAAGTGAACTCCAGTGGTGGCCACTCATTAACGTTCCCACCGGTAAAAGAGACGCCTCTGAGGATGACCAAACACAGTTAATCTTTCATTGATGTAAACTAGGTACTTACGGTTTAAAATGAAGTAAAGTCATTAAAATCGGCCATTTTTGACACATCTGTAAACAAAAGCTAATTCTGGGTTTTAAAAATCTTCCAAAAATAAAATATACTTTTCTCAAATTTTATTTCAGGAATATTAGCTGATTTAAAGTATAATTAATCTGATATGAGAAAAAATATTATTTACTTTAGTTTAAAATAACAGAGAAATGGATTTTTAAAACAAACAGTAGCAGTCATTATGGTCTTGTCACTGTTGCATGTCACTCATAGATCACTTAACAAGTGTAGATAAATGTGTCAATAGCTTTATTGTTCTATGGAGATTTTATCTGTTAAAACATAATTTAAGAAAATGACAGGTGAGCACTTTTTTTTAATATAATTTTAAGTACTCACTAATCTTAAAAATGTTGGAAAATATTCTCTGTAATTTTAAGAATGTTGACTATAGTCATCGCTCTTAATTTCTGATAATCTGTAGAGTCGATCATTCTTTCAAATGGGCACATCATGTAATATTTTATATACATAAAAATTTAAAAACTATTTTAAAAATCTTGGTATAAGATACTTTGTTTTAAGCTTTTCAATTTTGATTAGTAAATATAGTTTTCACTTAATAATATTAAAATTAATACATAAATTAATACAGAATTTTAAGATTTATATATTAAAAATTATAATTAAAATTTTTAAAAAAATTAAAACAATTGTAAAGATTCATTATTCATCAAAAAAAAAATTTTTTCTTAAGACAATAATGTCCTTAATAAATCTTATTTATAAAAGCAATTAAAAGCTTTACTAATTAAATAATGTCATAGTTTACATTTTTTATTTTCTGATTCAGAACAGATTTTCAGGAAATGAGTAGTAGTTTGAAAAAAAAATCAATTTCAAGAAAAAGTAAAAGTGAAAAATGTGAACCAGAGTACTTTTAACTAATAAAAAATATTTTCTACATAAAATTTAATTTCTTGAATTTTCATGAAATTAAGTAAATGGGTGGGGAACATGTGTAAAAAAAAAAAAAAAATCAAAAATAATTTCATACATTTGTGAATAAGTTCTGAAAGTTTCATTAAAATCTGACAATTTGATTTTTGCAAGAACTTCTAAATCAATGTGGTTTTCATGTGAAAAAAAGGCATTAAAACACTAATTGTAAATATTCCATAGATCACTGAGGTAAAACAAACCAAGATTTTTAACCAAAATTTTGAACATGCTAGAAAGGATTAAACAAATTTAATAAAATAATAAAAAAAAAATACTTTCGTCTTTCCTCTTGATAACAAAATTTTGTTTTTATTAAGTTTGGGGCCTTTTTTCATTAGCATAAAAGTGGAGGTACCTAAAACTGTTTGTGCATTTGTTGAATATCTTTTGTGGTTGAACAGTAAGTTTCTTGAAACATTAAGATGACAATCTATTATTGACAGATGTGTGCAGAGGTTGTCAGTATTAATAATAACTTATATATATATATTAATCATGAAAATGTTTTTCTTAATTTTCTATGACCTTACCCCAAACTTCCAGAAGTATTTGATTTTGATAAAAAAATGTCTCTCTACAACAGTAATGTTATCAATAAAAATTTGAATACTGAAAATTTTTTAACAAAGAATGGACCTAATCAGGTGAATATGTTGTGTAAAGGAGCAATTCTTGTTTCAATACCATTTTTTGATCAACAATATGTGGCTAACAATTATCATGTAGCAGTATGACTTTCTGGCTTCCTGTTCTGTAAATGGCTGCTGTCAAAATTCAAAGGTGATCACTAATGCTCTGAAGTAACATTTTCACACTTCAGCAATGCATAATACAGTATGCCTTTTATATTTTACCAAATATAGAACATTAACTTTTTTCAAAAAGTTTAGGGTTTGTTGTTGATACTACAAGTTGTCTTGAATCCAACTATGATTTTCAACACTTCAGTTATTACAGTGAATCTACTTTTCATCTCTGATGACACTTTGCAAAAATATTTTCTTCAAGTCTGACAAGAATTGGAATGCAGTGATCAGATACTAACCCATGCTTAATTCTGACAATTCATGTGGTATCCATTTTTTAAAATTTTTTGACATTTCCCAATACTTTGCAAATCCAAAAGAATTTGCAAATTATCACCTTCAAATTCTTCTGGTATATTGTTGTATTTTTGTTTTTGTTTTTTATCCTTTAAATAAAAATTGCCTTTCTTGAACTTTTATAAACTATTCATGACATTTACTGCTTCCAACAGAACCCTCTCAATTTTTTTTTTTACCAATCATTTTGCAGTATTCTATTAACTGCCTTAAGAAATAGGTAAAAGAGGAAACTACCTTTGGTACTAGAATGAGCAATTTTAATGGATTTGAGAAGCCTGTTTTCCAACAAAACTGTTTTGAAAGAAAGTTTTTACAAAATTCAACTGTCAGTAATGTGAACTGTTTGGTCAATGAAGGTTGAATATATCCTGTATGGAAACAGCTAATCTCCCCATTAGCATTATTATATTATAGGTTTACCTGCCCAGATGTCATAGACTGAGATTTGTATTCTTATTTTGTTGAAAGTAAATAAGTTTACTTATCACCCAGCTCATATACTTTCCACATTTATTGAACAGGAGTAGACATTTTTGGTTCCTTTCTTCCATGGCTTTAATGATTTTAACTTTTTGATTTAAAATTTTTGTATTTGGCAAAAATCACCAAATACAAAGATTTTCACAAATAAATGTAGAGATCATGTTAAGTGGCTTAATCATTCTAATGCTATTGATGTTGCTAGTATTCAGACTTTTAATTTTTCTGTTACTCGCTCTCTCCACACTCTCAATTTTTCCATACTTGTTTCCCTGATGATCCTGTTTATTATGCTTCTTTAGGTGATTTATTCCTTACCTTCTTTCCTGGCTCTTGTCAAGCATTGCAACTCTGTCCTCTTGGCAATTCGGATTATGCCATAGTGTCTGCTGATATTTCTTTTGATATGTTTATTAGACATGAACTCTCTATTCACAAGACTTCTTTTTGCTACCAATTGAAATTCATTTCATGATTTTTCTTCACAACACCTCTTAGAGTGAAATTTTTAATCATCCTATTGAAGATTGTGTCATTGAAGTTTCTTCTTGGGTAAAAGCTGGCATTGAATCTTAATTCTCCTTCTCTTCACTCAATTCGAGGTGTTATTATTTTCTGCTGATAAAGCAAAATGGTGAAGCTCGAGCTGTTGCTTTAAATATTCCATTTGACAGGGTTTGAAATGCTGATCTTCACAAGTTGAAGGGTTATCTTGCTTCTGGTTGATTTTTTTATTTTATTCAATGTTTGAATTAATTGCAGAATGAAATTTGCTTTGAAGAGTCATTCTTCTAAATCTTTTTACATTAATATGGGTGTCTCCTAGGGCTGGACACCCACATTAATATAACATACTTTGTTCTGAATTTTTGTCAACGACCTTCCCAATGTCATCAGTTCTCAACTCTTGATGCTAATGACACAACTATTTGCTCTTAATAGTAAGTTTGATAGGCTTGATAAGGTTTGATAGCTTGATTAAGATCTTAAAATGACCTTCACTCTGCTATTAACTGGGACAAGAAATGGCTTGTTCATTTTAATATCTCCAAAACAAAACTATTCTCTTTTAATTATTTTTTGGCTTTCTATCAGCATAGCTGATGCTAACCTTCAGGAGAATTAACTCATTGTGTCTTTTCAGTCTAATGTTTTCCACTGGCATGAAATGGAACAATAGAATCAAATTAATCTGCTGCTAGGAAAGGTTGATACCCTGTGTCATTCTAGACAATTTTTCTTGTCAGAATCTATCTTACAGCTTTCTAAGTATACCATTCATCCATGCATTGAATATTGCTGCTGCATCATGTCTGGTGCTTTTATTATGTATCTAAGGATTTTTGATAAAATTCAAAGAACAATCTGCAATGTTATTGGTCCTGGCATCTCTACTTCAGTCACTTTCCAACTACTGTAACAGCTTCCCTATAACTTTTTTAATAAATATTTTCATAGTAATTGTTCATGATGAGTGTTCCTCCTCTTATTTCAAGTATGCATTTTGGATTTGTTGTTGTGTCTGAATGAGTGTGCATGTTTTGAATGTTTGGTAGAGTGAGTGTTTCAATTCTTTAGTCCTGCATTAGTTTTGTCTGGTTTCTGCTACAAGGGGTATTGTGTGTGTGTGTGTGTGTGTGTGTGTGTGTGTGTGTGTAAAGGAGGTAGAGTATAACTAACACAATTCTGTTTCATTTTGTAAATAGTATTGTGATGGCATTCTCCACTTGTCCGTCACTGCACAACCTGATGACATCCAAGGTCAGATGTATGCGTATACACCGGGCTAGCTATGTCCACAAGTTTGTCTACTTGGCCATGATCAAATTCAACAGAGAATAACAACAATTGCTTTTCAAGACACTGGTTGGGAAATAGCAACAATACAATTTCTCACTGTGGTATTGTCTTCATTTGGTTGGTCAAGGTGGTGAATTGCTATCCCCCACTAACTGCTTGCTGGTCCCTTCCTCACTGGCTGCTGGTCACTTACTTACTGGTCACCTATCTACTTACTGACTTTCTGCCTCTATCTGCTTATATGGATACTGGCTATCCACTCTTTTGTGTTCATTCGGCTTTTTAGGTTGTCAGCTTCTTCAAAGGACTACTTTTATGGTTATCTAAAATCATTGACAAAATTTTATGTTTGCCAATTCAAAGGCAGGCTGGAGACAGAAATCCTGAAAACTCTGACATTTAAGTTGACTCAAAGATGGACTGGAGATGAATTTCCTAAGAAACTCAGATAATTAAGTGGAATTAAAAGGGAAAAAAATTATCTACTTACCTCCTAAGGATGTGTGAGAAATCATATTGTTACAGTATTTTACCATTGTAAATACACATTAGGGTTTGACTTGTAAAATTGTTAATTTTACCCACCTCCCACAAACAAACTACATATGGCAACTAGTTTGGACTTCATACAGACATTGTGGTATTATGGTAACTATAGTAAGAAAGGTAAGTAAGAACATGTTGTTTTGATGTAAGGAATATTGTAATATGTTTGAGTCAGTGATTGTGGCTAGCTAAATTTAAATATAAAAAATGAAGACCAGCCTTCCCCAACCCTTCTTTTGGCCTTTTGCCATATTGTAAATTACAAGAATAAATATCGCTTTCTCTTTGGTACCTTGACTTTACAAATTTAAGAGCAGTACTAGATTGGCATCTAGGTATAATCAATTTACTGTTGAAATTGCTACATGTATCTTTAAGATCTATGCTAACAGTTTCTTTCACGCAACTTGCTTGTGAAAATATTCTTTTACTGTAAACTATGATCTTCAAGAATTTAGATGCAACATCAATCGTCATCTTCTGTCATTTTGAATCCTGTTCTTTTATTGTCCTTTCTCTTTAATAATATTTTCTTAGTTTCTTTCACTCTTAATAGCTCCTTACATTTTAGTCACTTTATTACCTTGTTTGGGGGCAAAATTATTAAAACAAAAAAGTAACAAAAAAATATAAAGAGATCCATGAAAATATTTGTATTATTATAGTACAAATATTTTACATATTAAAGATGACTGAAACACTAAGAAATATGGCCTATTTAAAATTTATGATTACAGAACATGCACAGAGTTTACAAATATAAACCTTTTGAAGAAAACATTGAAAACTGTCATTGTAATGGTGACAAAGTTATAAAGATAACATTAATGTAATTTCAGCCTAGAAACCTTTGTCAGGGTTGGTGCTTCATAAATGGTTTCAACTTTCTCTGCCAGAATCTCTACTGCATGTTTGCTTATCAGGAACCTTTAATATCAAGTTGGAATGAATGTTCTGTTTGATTTTATAGTGTATATTATAAAGGAAGAAAGAAATGGTTATAAAATTATTTAATCAATTTATATAACATCCATTGTTTCCGTGGACCTCATTCTATCTGTCACAAACTTTATAGATGCCACATTTGTAAAAATTCTTTTGATTTTGATGTAATATGCAAGACCAACTCCCTTAAACAAGACATAATCAGAAGGATCAAGGTCAGGAGAATATGGAAGATGAAGCAATTTTTTTCCAACTTAGTGAACAGAAAGAGAGTAATCCTCTATCACACTGCATCATTGACTAAAGATCTTTAGTCAATGATGCAGTGTGATATGATCTTCTTTGGATGAAAAAAAAAATGGTGATGAGGGGATCAAAAAGTGCAGTGCTCGCTGGCAGGCCAGCTGTTTATTTTTCTTCTTCTTCGGTCACCTCAAGGAAATAGATTGTGTGACTCCCTTTCTCAGCCGTTACACTGGGCAGTTGTGAAACAGACACCAACTCAGCCGCGCCTACTTCGACTTCTTCTTTGTCCGTATGTCTGTCAATTTGTACATCCAGCTCTATTGCACACAGTCTGCTGAGTGACTCCCATTCTGACTCATGCTGCTGGCACCCCACTTTTTATGCTATTCCAATACGTCCAAAATTTGCATGTGTGCAAAAATCGTCTCGTTTTGGACAAGATTGGCGCACATAAATTGTGTCTTCAATAGCGGCCATATTTTTTGTCATTACTTTGCAGGCAAGACACATTCGTGCTCGTTTCGAATCCTGAGGCAAGTCATGTCTTTTGTCACAGTGCTCTACTTCCTTGTTGATCAGGTCTGTTCCCAACATTAAATTTCTCACAGTAGTAGCAGAATTTGATGTAAAGGCAGCTTCCAAACCTTTTGACTTGACCCTCCCTTGGCTCGCCCTCTAGACTAAAATTCCTAATTGTGAAACTGGAAAACCAACTCCTGCAACTTCTTTCACTCAGTGCATCCACCCCATGAGCATGGGGTGGATGTTTACTGCTGCACTTGCATTGGCACCTTTGTTAAACTCATACAGTAAAACATTTCTTATATGTTCTTTATTTGGGACAAACATAAGGGCACGTTCCAAACTATATTATGAATAATATTCTTATAGTCTGAAAGAAAAAGATTTAAATTGCTCCTAATAGTAAACAACTGAAAGAGGCAATACCTTAATAAGCTTTTACTTTTGTTCAACATTTTCACCTCAGAAATCAAGACAAAACTTTTGATATTTTGCCTTGTTTTCACAAAGATTCAACTTTTTCATGTATATTGAACAAGCTGAACTTTGTAATACCAGTTGAGCATTATCTTGATGTTCATTTCTGTGTCTGCCATAGTAACCAGATTCTCTTCCAAAAACTTACCAACTTTCTTTTCCCTGTATTGTCAACTTCCAACAAATTAGAAATATTCTTATTGAAATCATTCATCCAATGTCATCCTAGTAAATAACTTGGTACACCTTCAGCTATAGCCTATTTTCTTGCTCACTGAATCTAATATTGATCTATGTGTCGCCCTCAACATTTTCCTGGTAGTCCAAGATGTCCAATACTGCGGCTGATTGAGGAAGTGATCGCTTCAATCCTGAACCTGCCTTATTCCACATTGTTATTTGATTTGATCAGAAGGAGGCCAAGATCATATCATCATAGGTATCTTTGTATTGGGCTGGTCCAATTAGAGTGAAGATGCACAGGAAAGCAAAAGAAAAATAACACTCAAATAAGATAAAAATATATATGCTATTTTTATATCAAGTCTTTCATACAATAGTTGGTTAATTGTTGTTAGAGTCTAGGAGTTCACATGCAGGTGATTATTGACCCAACCCACTTAAGTCAGATGCAACACTTTAACTTGCTGACTTGGTAAAGTTTGGCACAAGGCTGATGTCAGAAGTTTTTGTTGGCAGATAGTCACATGTGTTGTCTCACGTCTGATGGCTGGAACAAACTCTTGGGACAATCTCATCTCTCGCTTGAGGCATTTGTATTTATTGACGCTTACCCAAAACTGTGGTGGTTAGGTATACATTATTTTCGCTACCTGTCACAAAGAACCCTTTCTCCATTGTCTGGGTTCCAAGAAATTAATTACTTCCCAATTTGAAAGTCCCCCCTTTCCACTGGTGATCTTATCCGATTGTACTCCACATCTGGTTTCGCTGCTAGCACTCATAGTGGCAGTCATCTATCAAATGTCAAAATATCACTAAATGTTGCCGTCGTAAAAATTAAGTCAAGGAATTATTGTTTCAAACCTGTCGTCTCCACAGAAAAATTCCCCATATCGGGTTTATATTTTTCTTGTCTGAAATCAGATAACAGACCACATGGCCTTTCCCTTCAGCGACATTCTCCAAGGAAACCTTTATCTCTGAATTGTGATTTCAAATCTTATCCAACTCTCTCCACTTCTGGTTCCATGGCCAGCACACATGGCAGTGGTCATTAATCATTTGTCAAAATATTGCTATATGTCCCTGTTGTAAAAATTAAGAGTTTTTTTTAACCAGTCACCTGATTCTTTTAGAAATTTTGGCTTTCTGAGAACATGATGGTTTATACCGTTCTTGCTATCCAAAACCTTATTATTCATGATAGTTTGTCTGTATCAAATTGTGTCACATCTCTCTCTTACCTTTCCTGTCATTTACCCATAAATGATATCTCAAATCCCCCAAATCTACTAATACACAATTTCATGCATACTACTTCATGCAACTGAAATTATGATAACCTTTCTTTTCATTTTCATGCAATGTTTTCATGCATTTCCTTTAACAAACTCTTCCTTTCTATTCGTTTCTATGCAAGTGTTTGTAATCTGTCTTCCTTCTTACTTTTTTTTTTTTGGAATGATTATAATCTCTTTTCTTCTTTTTTCATGCAATGGCTATAATCAACCTCTCTTCCTCTTTTCCATGCAATATTTTAATAAAAGTCTTTCCTCTTCTTTCTTTTCATGCAATATTTTTATAGAAGTTTTTTTTTTTCATGTAATTTCCTTAATGTTGGATGTGTGTGTGTTTGTTTTATGGTTTGTTCTTTTTGCTTACCACTCTTATCTCTACAGTAGGAGATCTTGGTTTCTCCTTAACAAGTGTCGGCTCCATTTCTACTTCTGCTGTCGAATTCAATCCAGTCTCTTCTTCATCTTTATTTGATCCATTTGGGTAAAGATCACTGAACATTATCCCTTTCTTATGTTACTGCATGCTTGCCAAAACACCCTTAATTGATTTTTATCTATACTTTTTAATTTTCCATATCGCTGCCACTATTGCAGCAATGATTAACAAAGTACCTATCACTGCTGACAAGTTTATTATGATTCTTTTACTATCCTCCCAAACCATACTTTCTTTTCCCAAAATATTTAATCTGTCCTTTGATTCGTATTAATCCCCTTTCAATCAGCCTTAATATCTCTGACATCTTTTCTAGTGTAACTTTAGGGAATTTGTTCATTACTGGATCCCATAATTCTGTGCAATTACCTAAGCTTTTGTCAATTATCCCTATAATCAAATCTTTTTCTTCATACTTCTCTTCAGCCTGCTAATATGGAGATAGGGGAGATGGACATCCCAAATGCTGAACACCCCAGGGGTAGTTTTATTAGGGACAATGATGTTTTCACTGCCAGCGTCCTAGTAGATTCTCCCTGACATACCCTGGACAGATCAATCAGTTTCTGTGCAGCCACTACACAAACTCTACCAGCAACCTCAAATGGGGCAATTCAGTCTCGCCACCACCCCTAGGCCCTGCTCTGCCTGGGGGTATGGAATAGGTAAATTTATAATCTGATATATTTCAAAAAGGTTGTCTCTCTCAAACAATGGAATGGACACTACAACTAGCAGCTTATTGTCTTCTAGCAGAGTAACATAACCCAGGGCATTGTAATATTTCCATAATTCCCTGGTGGTGTCCACTGGTAACCTCAAATGATGGGGTAATTCAGTTTGAATCTTTAGCAATAATTCTCTCAAGTGCTCAGGTGTTACTATACTTAGGAACAGGTGTCCCGAAGACAACATATCCAATTGAGCCCTCACATGCTCCAACAAAATCGTCAGGGATTGACTAGTTTGTCATACTTTATTAGCAATGGTTATCAACTGAAAATACTGTTGTATAAACCCACTCAATTCTTGCAGCTTAGTCACAACTATTAGCTATTTCTTGTCTTAGCTCCCTCAGATTGTTTATTAACCAATTGATACTGGCTCTAGTCTTGGCCAGTTCTAACCTTGTTACATTCAGTATTGATACACTTTCTATAGCCACCTGGGCCAGGATCCTTTGATCCATTTCTACCTTCCTCATTTTTCTCCTTATAATCTTGATGTCATATTCAGTTACTGTCCCAGACAGGACATTTAGCACTTTTCCAATTATGGGGACTACTGCCGTCTTGTTTCTCATGTTTCATTTTTTTTCAATTGCTTATAGAGTTGGGAGAGGTATTTCATTCTCTTTTTCTCAATCACTCAGCTCCTCTCCATTTTTGGGAGGTTTCAAGCTAAAACCCAGGATTTCTTCAAGGGGATATCGCTTCAAACTTTTTTTTGACTCTGTTCTCTACTTCTTTTTTCACTGAATTTTACCCTTTGGATAGACCTTAATGGTAGAGCCCTTCCTACCTCTTCCCACTTCTTTACATTAATTGTCTTGGTGGCCTGATTAGCTAACATAATTGGTATTACCTCTGCCGCGTCCCACACGGACTCACACAAGGCCACTTCACCTTCTTCGAGGCTTTATTTCTCTACCAGGGTTTACCCTGCCTATTTCTATAAGGGCAGTTGGCAGAAAAATGGACAATACGGCCACATGGCCAATGTCGCATCTTTCTCCTGTAGGAGCCATTTCTCTTCAGTTGTCTTGGCTTGTTACAGGACCAGCACTTTCTTTCAGGGGAGTTGGCAGCAAAATGGTCAACCCAGTTACATACCCAGCATCACATTACTGTTCCCTTTAACCGGTTCACCCTTCCCCTTACTTTGATGTTCCCCTGGTTCTGTTTTCCAGGGACAGGTTCTTGTAACAGGTGAATCTGGTGGTTCTTTCTTTATCTCACTCCATCTCACCTTATGTCCACAATGACCACACCTGGTGCATCTTGACTCATTGTAATCTGGGGGTAATCCCCACCTTGTTGGATCGTCCACTGCTCTATGTCGGGCTTCAACTGGTCTGGTGCAGGTTTGTAAAACCCATGCCCTAACATCCGCGTCCTGCTATTGTGAACCTCTTCCCATTCTTCTGGTTCAACCTCCTCCTGCCTGTCTACCTTCTGACTCAGTCCCTGTACTTGTATTCTTGTTTTGGCTTTTTTCCAAATCCCTTTGCTCTCTCTAGCCAGGGCCACCATTGCCGATAATTTTAAAGGTCCCTCTTTCAGAACATTGTGCATAGGTGCTCCTCACTGAGCGCTTCTATGTACAAATCACCCAATTGGACCTGCATCACACCATTAGCCCTCATGTCCTCTGGGAAAGCCAAACTAGCCAATTTTTCTACCCTTGTCCCCTAATCTCTGAGGAGTCTCATCCTTTAGCTGGGTTAACTTCAAAAGGGCCCTCATGGTTTCTATCACCGTCCCTTCATCTGCAAACTCTTGTGTGATCCGCTCTTTTAACTTCTCCCAAGTCAGGTGGGGTCCCCTAATAAGAATTAACTGATGAACTCTGATACCTTCCCTGTCGTGGCATTCCATGCCACATACACAGTCTCTCGGTCAGAAAGACCATAAATGATTTTAGTTTTAGTGATTGACAAGAGCCAATCTTTTATTTCTTTTGTGTCCCCCACAAAGGCTGGAAGCTGGGGACCTCCCAATATCCTCCTCAGGCCATTTGATGGTTGTTGCCCTGCCATCTCGTCCTCAACCTCTACCACATCAGAACTCTCTGAACTGTGGTTACCCATACTAAACAAATGAATTCAAATCAAGAGAAATCGGAAAATCTAAATAAAACAAAACATCTTGGTGAGACGCAACAACAAAAATCAAGAAATTTCTGGGAAAACCGAATAGCGTCCTACCTGACACTTGTTCCTGGGTCATTGTCAGCTTATTGAGAGATGAAAGAAAAAATTACAGAGTGTATTATTAGAACCGTATGGTCAAAATGACCAAAATCTGTTGGTTCTCACTCCTTTCTGTTGACTGTATTCTTGGGTTGGTCGTAGTCAACCCAGGGTGAATCCAATGGTCACCAGCACCAAATGTAACACCTTTGTCGTGGTCAGCCTGGGGTGAATCCTGGTTTGATCAATGGGGTGATCTCTTCGATCCTGACCTGCCCTACCCTGTGTTGTGATTGATTATAAGGAGGCCAAGATTGATCCATCACAGGTATCTTC
Source organism: Acanthosepion esculentum (assembly GCA_964036315.1). NCBI lineage: Eukaryota > Metazoa > Mollusca > Cephalopoda > Sepiida > Sepiidae > Acanthosepion > Acanthosepion esculentum. Next base: position 51,888,393 of record OZ038488.1, read on the forward strand.
GTATTGGGCTGGTCCAAGTTGAGTGAAGTTTTACAGTAAAATTGGAGGAAAAAAAGAAAGCCCTTGTCTCTTCTCAACTCTCAAAACCCAACTGTCTGAATTCGCTTCGTGCATTTGTATTTATGGACTCCACCTAGAAACTTGTGCGGGGCAAGATGTAGTTTGGGTTTTGGTGAATCCCCTGATTTCCAACAAGAGTCCATTGTTGTCTGCCAAAACAAAACTGGTCTAGGGGTGAGATGTAGTGTTGGGGGGGGGGTATTTCATCCACTATTGTTTTTGGTCCTGTGAAATTAAATTACTTCATAATTTTGGGGAATTCCCCTTCTCTCCTTAATGTTTCATCTGTGCCTGCTACCCTTCGTTGGGTACAGGTAGCTCCTCCTCCTCCTTCCTTGATTGCTCTTCTGTGCCTGTCACCTCCACCATTTGGTCAAAGACTAAAAAAAAAATTATTGTTCCAAATTCTATCACCTCATAAGTGAATTGACACAAACAATTGGCTTTCTCGCCTTTGACTCAAGAGACACTTTTCCAGGAAAAACTTTGTATTTCACATTGTGCTGACAGTTCATTCGGCCGAAGGTCAACATATCACAGGTGTTTGGCTTATTGTTTTCAGTACTGACATCTCTGTAAAAAGATTTTATTTGTAACTGGCATTTAATTCAATTCTCCTCATGTCAGTTTCACAGGCGTTCTCTGTCGAATACTGTCAACACTTGGCCCGTCGTACAAACCAATGCTTTCAGTTGGTCACCTGGTTCATTTTATAAACCTCAATTCTCTGGGAATCAATTGTTATCAGTCTATTATTCTTGATACTCATTTAACCCTTTCCATGGTAGTTTATTCATCAATATCTCATTTTCATTGATATTCCAAGTCTTTATTATTATTAATTACCAGCAACCCAAATAGTGTTACAATATCTCTGCCAGACTGTATAGTGAGAATCTGGAGATTTCGTTAATTGTGAACCTCACAACCGCCAGTGCCTGCATCAAGTAATGGTCCCAGTTCTCCGTATTATCTCTCACCAGTTTGGCCAACATGTTTCCCAATGTTTTATGGAACCTCTCCACCTTAGTGTTACCTTGTGAGTAATAGGGAGACATAGTTATGTGCACCACATTTAGACTTGTCAGGAGCTCCTTCATTATCCTATTCACATTCTCTGACCATTGTCTGTAACCAACTGCACAGGGGCACCATACCTGGGGAAAATTTCACCTATCACTAAATCAGCTACTGTTCTAGCTCATTTATCCAGCACAGCCAAAGCCTCCAGCCAATTTATCAGCCAATCCACAAAGCTCACTATGTAAGTGTTACTCCTGGAGGTCTCCCCATACAGTCCTGAGACATCTATACTTATTTTCTCAAAAGGAAAACTTGGGACATCCATCCCTTCTAATGGCGTCATTTCCTGTCTCCTACTTTGCACCTGGCACACAACACAACTTTGAATATAGTCAGTGACCTCACTGTACAACCTGGGCGTTCCTATCAGGTCATGGGTTTTATCAACCCCCATATGCCCCAGTTTCTCATGGTATTGCTCCAATATTTCCCGTCTTAAATTCTTAGGCACATATAGTCTAGGTCTAACCTCTTCATTTCTCCCTGAGAAATAGTATAGCCTTCCTTCATGTATTGCATACTTGGAGGTCTCCCCTGCCTCTACTTTCTCCCTAAGAGCAGCTATTTCACTGTCCACCTGTCCCTTTTCAATTTCTTCCATCCAGTGGGGGGTCACTTACTACCTGTGCATCTTTCTCCTCCGCTATCTCTAATACAGGGAGGTCCATCAACTTATTTGTCCATGGGGAAGCTCCAAGGGGATTTGGATCTCTCAATCACCCCCGCCTTCAGCATATCCCGGACTGCCTCCTCCATCAGGGGCTTCTTATGAATAGAGGTGTTCAATAGGGCTTTGGTGGGTGATCACCCATGTCAATTCTCATCTTCACTGTGTGGGTCTGGCCCAATTCCTTGTTTGATTTGGCCACCACATCACAGTTGGCTCTCAGCAGGCCTCCCACTCTAGCCCTAAATATATCAAGGGCCACAACATCATCATCCCCTATCCCTTCCACCTGTTCTGAACTCTTTGTCAAGCTTTACTCATTGCATAGTCCTCTGATGCTACTACTTCTCCCTACTTTATTTTTATTGTTTTGTGTGCCTGGTTCGCAAGCATCATGGGCACTACCGTCTCACACAGGACCACTTCATTTTCTTCAGGGCTATCTTCCTCTATAGGGACCAATTGAAGAACCTCTTCCTTCATCCTTTCCCCTGTCATTAATCTACGCCTTCCTGAAACTGCAGTCCTAGGAGGCAACTTCATGTCTTCCTCTGCCACTAGTGCCATAGACTTATCATACCCAATGGTATCTTTATGCCATTCACTGTATACAGTGAATGGGTTACAGTGGGGTTAAACTTGATTCCAGTCCTATAGCAATATAGCCAATTCTCTCCCAAAATCACCTCCCCACACAGATCAGGGGTTACATAAAACTTTTGGATGCTCTGTCACCCTCCTACCCTCACTAGGAGTTTCATCATCCCTTTTATTCTCATGTGGCCCCCATCTGCCTGGGTAATTTCTATATCTGGCCTTCTCATCCACCCCTGATTTTTCAATTGCCTATTGCATTCATAATCGTAGGAGGGTAGTCCCCATTTCATTGGACAGTTGACCACCCTATACCCCTCATGGTTACAAGTCCAACAAATTATCCCCAGCCAGCCCAGCATGCGCTTGTAAAACCCATGTCCCAGCATCTATGGCTTTCTTTTGGGAGTCTCCTCCCACTCTTCTGGCTCTACCTCCTCTTGCTTCACTTTCCTATTCCCCATGGGGCTTCTTCCTCCCTCCATCTGCCTGCCTACCTCCCAATTCCGCTCTTGTGCCTTCTTCCCTTTTACCTTCTCCTATATCCCCAGGCTATTCTCGGCCAATGCCACTACCACCAACAGCTTGACTAGTGCTTCCTTTATGATGTCATGCTGTATGCATTCATTCTGGAGCACCTCTACATACAGGTTGGCCAGTTGGGCCTGCATGACGGCCTTGTTCCTCTCTTCTTCTGGAAAAACCAAATTGGCCAACTTCCCCCCGGGGTTTCGTTCCTCAGTTGCACCAGCTTCATGTGGCTTCAATCACCATCCCCTCATCAGCATATTCCCCTATAAGTAGCTCCTCCAGGTCTTTGCTCAAATGAGGATCCATCACCATGTGATCACCTATGAAGTTCAAAACTGTCACCACTGCAGCGTTAAATGCCACATAGACTGTTTCCCTATCAGATAGCTCATATATGAGCTGTCCTTTCTCAATTGACACTAGCCAATCTTTCACTTCTTTTGGGTTTCCCCCAAAGGTTGGAACCCTAGGTGGCTCCCCCACAACAATCCCCTCAGGCCATTTGATGGTTGTTGCTGTGCCACTTCGTCCAAAACCTCCACCACCTTAGACTTGTCTGACCTGTGGTTGCTCATGCTAAACAAATTGAGAGAAATCGGAAAATTGAAATAAAATAGCAAATCATCTTGGGAAGACGCAACAACAAAAATCAAGACATTTCAGAGGAAAACCAAAAAGTGTCCTACCTGTCACTTGTTCCTGGGTCATTTTCAGTTTATCAAGAGAAGAGAGAAAAAAATTTACGGAGTGTATTATTAGAACCATATGGTCAAGATAACCAAAGTCCATTGGTCCTCACTCCTTTTCTTGTTTCTTTCCTTTTTGTTGACTGGATTCTTGGGTTGGTCATAGTCAACCTGGAATCAATCCAATGTCAACAGCACCAATTGTCACCTTCAACCCCTCCCTGGTCGTCCAGAATATGCAATACCGCAGCTGATTGATGGAGTGATCACTTCGATCCTGGACCTGCCTTATCCCACATTGTGATTTGATTTGATCATAAGAAGGCCAAGATTGAATCGTCGTAGGTATCTTTGTATTGGACTTGTCCAAGCAGGGTGAAGATGCACAGGAAAGCAAAAGAAAAAACACTCAAATAAGATAAAAATATATATACTATTTTTATATCAACAGTTGGTTAATTGTTGTTAGAGTCTAGGAGTTTGCATGCAGGTGATTATCAACCCAAACCGCTTCTTAAATCAGATGCAACACTTTCTTAATTTGGTAAAGTTTGTTTTGCTGACTTGGTAAACTTCATTTTGTTGACTTCTGACATCAGCACAGTTCTTGTCGGCAGATAGTCACATGTGTTCTCTTGCATCTGGTGGCTGAACAAACTCTCAGGATAACAAGAAACTCGCTTGAGGCATTTGTATTTATTGACACTGACCCAAAACTGGTGTGGGACATGAAGGTTAGGTATACAGTATTTTCTCTATTGTCACAAAGAACCCTTTCTCCATTGTCTGGATTCCGAGAAATTAATTACTTCCCAATTTGGAAGTCTCCCCCTTTCCACTGGTGACGGTTGTAGACATTATCTCACCCTACAGCCTCTTCCTCCTCTTCTTAGCATCTCCCACTAATACTCTTCAGTGGGCATGGACAGTTCCTCTACCCTCCGACTGAAGATTAATTCCAAGTTCATTAGTTAAAAGAAATTATTCCCAGCTTATCTCATAAGCAAACTGACACTAAATGTTAGTTTTTCCTGGTCTTAAAGTTGAACAAAAAGCAGATGGCCTTCTCTCCCCACCAGAGACATCCTCCAAAGGAAAACCTTTATTCCCACATTATATTTTTCTAAATCTTATCCGATTCTTCTTCACCTCTGGTTCCATGGCTAGCATTCATAGCAGTAGCCATCCATCAAATGTCAATTGCTAGATGTCCCTGTTGTAAAAATTAAGTCAAGGAACTATTCTTTCAAACCTGTTGCCTCCACAGAAAAATTCCCCATATTGGGTTTATATTTTTCTTGTCTGAAATCAGATACAAACTACATGGCCTTTCCCTTCAGCGACATTCTCCGAGGAAACCTTTATCTCTGAATTGTGATTTCAAATCTTATTCGATTATCTCCACTTCTGGTTTCATGACCAGCACACATGGCAGTGGTCATTAATCATTTATCAAAATATCACTATATGCCCCTGTCGTAAAAATTAAGTGTTGTTTTTAACCAGCCACCTGGTTCTTTTAGAAATTTCAGCTTCTTGGTAACATGATGGTTTATCAGTATACCGTTCTTGCTATCCAAAAACCTTATTATTCATGATAGTTTGTCAGTATCAAATGTGTCACAATGTTAATTGTCTGTTCTCTTTCTTGATAAATTATGAAAATGTCCACATCTTATAAATCATCATTCAATATTCTATTAAGCTCTATTTATAATTTGCATGGAAGCTCCAGAAACAATTTCCATTAACAATAAATATATCCATTCTTGCTACCTTTCATATGCATAGATTAAATAATTTGTCTGATAAGAATTTCTTATTAGTTTTTCCTAATTCTTCTGTTTCACCTTAAAATGTCTCATACACTCTTGCACTATGGCCTCATTTATGAAAACTATAACACCCTTCATTTTTGAGAGTACAGAATTCTGCATTAAATCTGAAACCCACTTTTTAAGTGTCTCTGGATTTCTTATAAACATTAGCAAAGTGGTCTCTTGGTTCACATTTGAAACAACTTTTTCTAGCTTATTTCCATGTGCAACTTAATGGTAGCTCATTCAACAAATTCTCCTTCATGCTAAGTACTTCCTTCTCTGCACTCTTCATGGCTGCAGCAATCTCTATCATATTCCCAAAAGTTAAATCTCTTCTTTAAGATAACAATTTCTTTTGACTGCTAACATCTCAGACCTTTCATTTTGTCTCCAAAATTGAATGTTTTTGCTAATTTATTTCTGCCTCTGTTGCTTGTGTTATATTTTATATTTTTCCATTGCTTTGTTTTTTTTAGGATTCCATTTAGGATTTTTCAAATTTAATGGTATGTCACAAAGCATTCTTGGATGCATTAAATTTTCTAATAGACTGTTTCTGGGCTCTTTGTTAGAAAATATACATATTTTTGTCATCTGTATTCAGTTAAAAAGTAAAAATGTAATCTTTAATACCAGTCATCAAGGTTCATTCTGTTTTTAAATTGTTCTATCGGGTATTGATTTACCATTTTAAATTATGTTTCAAACTGTTCTCCTTGAACGTCACTTTAATGTTTTCTATTTTTGGTTCTTCAAGCTGCACGGAGACTTCAATATTAAGTATAAACCAACTGAAGATGTTAGGACCATTTTTGCCACTTTCTGTTGAGAAGTTTCTTCCAAATTCTCTGTAACAATTCCATTTTTAGTTTCTGTCAAAAAAAAAAAATCATCTGTTTTTCAGCAAAAAATTATGGCAATTTCAAACAAGAGTGTGGGTTATCTTCCAGGGCCTTCATATTTATATTTGTTAAAAGCACAACTCTTTGGAGAATTTAAATAATCAATTTTTCAAGCAGAAACACCATTTACTGAAAATCTGGTCTGAAGCATAAAATAAAAAATGCAATAAAACTATGACATTATTTCATTAGAAAAGCTTTTAATTGCTTTTATAAATAAGATATATTATGGACACTATTGTCTTTAAGAAAAAAAATTTTCAATGAATAATGAATTTTTTCAAAAATTGTTTTCATTTTTTTTTTTTTTAAATAGAAAAATTTATTCAGTTTTAAATATTTAAAAATTCTGTATTAATTTCAGTGGTTTTGATGATATTCTTAAGTGAAAACTATTTACTAGTCATAAATGGAAAAGCTTAATACAAATCATCAAACCAATATTTTTAAAAGAATTTTGAATTTGTTTTATTATTGTATAAACGTACCGTTTTTTGTAATTATGGGCGACCATACACAACATTATCAGAAAATAAGAGCAATTTTAGTAAATTTAAAGGTAGGATTTCAGTACAACATTAGATTATGGAGAATATTTTCCTAAATGTTTAATATTACTGAAATTAAGAAAAATATTAAGAAAATGATCATTAAATAAAAAGGTACTTTGGTCATTTTCTTAAAGTATGTTTTACAGATAAATCCTCAATAGAACATTAGATCTGCCATCACCTCAAACATGTCAACACAGCTACTGTCAGGTTAAAAATACATTTCTGCAATATTTTAAACTTAATATAAATAATATTTGTTTCAAATCAGATTAATTATACCTTAAATCAACTAATATTCATCAAATAAGATTTCAGAAAAATACTTTATTTTTGGAAGATTTTTTTAATAAAAAGAATTAAATTGTGACTCAAAAAAGGACACTAATCAACTATTTTAGCAAAAAAAATATAAAATCTTCCAGTCAATTTAAATTAGTTTTTGAAATACAGCAAAGTATTTTGCATATTGAAAATTAGTTTGAAATTAAAACTAAAATAAAAGCTTCAAAAAAGATTTTTCATTTTAAACTTTAGGTATGGTATCATGTTTTTTGAAGAGGTCCCTACTATTATATATCTTTATTTACAATATGAACAACCCTTGTAATCCCCCCTACCAAATTGTAATAAATATTAAGCTGAAATTCATGTGCTATACTGATCATATATATTATAGAAAACATGGAAAATAAAATTAAAATATAAAGGGAAGAAGAAAAATGAGTTAATATTTTTAAAATGTGAAAGGAAAACTTTATTTTACAATATTCAATTTACAAAATCAATTACAAAAAAGAGATAGATAATCAATTGCACAGAAGTTCTCTGATCAATAACAAATATAAGTAAATTGAGCTTTTCAAAGCAATTCTTTTTGAAGAATTGTCTGAGAAAGTTCATTTGGAAAAAGGAAAACTGGAAAATAAAATTGCTTTTGGAAATCAACATCAGAACAAAGAAAATTATTTTTGTTTCTTAAACCCAGTGTTGTCCTATTTATGACTTTACAAAAGATAGGTTCTAATAAAAGGTTCAAATTATTTTTTTTAATGTGTTACATATATACCAGGATTTATTTTAAAAATAAAGTGTCTATTACAATAAAATTTTATTGTAATAGACACTTTTTGGAAAAATAGTTCATATTTTAGATATCTTCTATGGAATTGATTCACATGTTTGGTTTAGCATTTCAATCTAGCTCCTGTGCACAGAAAGTTATATACATAAATTATTTGTATATTGGAAGAAATTTTGTCATTATTTTACCATTGAATATAGTTGTAATTAAAAATTTTGGAATTCTGGTTTTATTTTTTTCATTGTAATCTTGTTTTAAAAAATGATTTCATTATCCCTTTTAACATATGACTTCAAATATTTTGGTGGATCAATTGTTTTATTATGGAAATATTTCAGATTCATTTCACACAACTTCAAGGAAAGTCAAATGCAGAGGTGATCATCTTAAAGATTTGTACAATCAAGTAAACAAAGGTAAGGTTTTACTTTTACTTTTTTTCATTGTATTTAAATTTACCTTCTATTCATAGAAATCAGCTATATCTTTCTTCAAGATTGAACTTATTTACACAAACATTTCTATGATTGTAAATTATTCAAGATTTTTCCATCAATTATTTTTTATAAGATTAACTATTATGCTTGATTGAAAACTTTTAGAATTATCTTTATTGGATGTTTGTTTTATTTTAACATTGTAAAACAATATCCAAGTTCCCTACATGCGAGCCACCAGTCTGCCACTGGGTGGAATGCCACTAGCATTGTGACACCTACTAGGTCATTCTGGAGTGGACTCTTAGTCACTGTGACCCGGTTGATTGACAGTCATCGCTACCCGGCAGAAACCTTTGGTCAGGGTACCAAATGGGATGGTCAGTCGATTCTAATGGCACAAATACGTAACAGCTTCACACATGAAACCAGTTCAACACCAGCTCCGTCATTCTCAGCTTGCTTCCAATGACTAGTTACCAAAGTAACTATCTTTATCTCAAGACTAACCTACCCACATTGTGATTTTCATCTTAGGTTGACAAGATCAATCAGACACCGGGCAAGGTGAGTCTAAACTGGAGGTGACGTCACACAAAAGAAATAAATGAAAACTAAAAGGTTCAGTTATGTTTAAAGAAAGCAAATCATCTTTTACCAGTCTGTTCTATACAGGAGTGTGTGTTCTTCCCAACCCGTTTCTTCTGAGAGTGACACTTTTATATTTCTAGGCAAGGTCTGGTCTTCTAAGTCAATTGGTTTACGTGCTGGCTTAGCTGCGTTTATCAGTATAACTTACTGTTGGTAGGATGGTGAAGTTGGAGGCAGGAATCGTGGAATCTCTCAGTCAGCTCTCTCATAGCTCTCTCCAACTGCAAACTAGCAAACTGCCCAAGGGCGCTCGCTTAAATGGAGTTCAACCAAAACCCGGTGCGGGGTTAGACGCAGCTTAGGATTTTCAGTGAATCCCCGATTTCCAACAAGGGTCACTTTGATGTCTGGCCAGGTAAATTAATTACTTCCTATTTCTGGGGGGATCCCTTTGTCTGTGAGGGAAGGTTGCAGAATAGCTATCCTCCTAAACTCCCTCCTCCTCACATTGGTACCTCACACCAATTCCTTTCGGTAAGTGTTAGTAACTTCTCCATTTCTCTTACTATTTTACCTCCACTTATCACCACTGCTACCACACAATCAATGGCATCTTGGTCATGCTGGTGTGGCTAAGCTTGCTTCATTAATTAACTCTTTGACACCACTGCTTATTCAGGATTTCTTATCCTGTTCCCAGTTCATGAGCAGTTTAGAATTATCAACTGGAACTTTGTTTATGCAAATACTTTTGCACCCTACCAAAATCCCTACAATTAACACATGGCCTTCACTTCTGGCCATTTCCTCGGTCACATTACCTGTGTACACAATGTCTATGCACCTTCAAACGATATCTTCATTGATTCTAGTTATTTTGTGTCTTCTTAACCAGCACTTTTAACGACTATCATTAATCAATTGCCAGAGATCGCCACATTGCCTTTTCATGAAATTATTGATGACGCAATTCTTCTGTTTCTTGAGAAAAATAAACTTTTAGAAAAAAGAATAAAATCTTCTTATGTTGATCGGTATATTCTTTGAAATATCTCTTAACCCTACTTTTCTGTTTTTAGCATTTTCTCGTTCAATTTTTATGGCTAATTAGTTAATTAATTACATTAGCTAAATACTGTTACAGCATTTACTGCTGTTGGACAACTGGCATGTTCATCCCGGCAATGTTACTACTGGCAGACTGATAGAGGCCCACCAGTGGCTGTCACCAGAGGATGTAATTGCATTGCCATCAGCAGCCATCCAGCGGGCCACTAGAGGTTTACATGTAGGGTGTAGCTGGAGAGATTTTGTGGACGTCAACTTCCAGATTTGAAGACAATCTGCAATTTATTCAGCTCTTATTCTTGAAATAAGAAAAAATAATTAACTATATGAAGCATTACCATAATAATAATTTTACTGGTGCAAAGTCACTAGTATTTAACCAAGTGTTAATTGCATTGCATGTGTGTTTAACAACTTGAAACAAGTGCCAAAAGGACTTCAGCAATTTTAATTACAAAGGGAAGCCACTCAGTGCAATGATCTCCCAAATAAGTTCTGTACACAGACACTATTCTGAACTGCAGCCTTCATTTCAACACAATTTATATTACCATAATAATTAAATACATTTCCATTACAATTATCCAAAATTTTTAGCAAATCCTGAGTATATTATGAAATTTCATTATTAACTGAGTTGTATGTTTAAAATTAATAGTCACTTCTAGTTGTATTTGTTTTATTAGAATTATGTTAATTTTGTTTTTTTTTGCTTGTTATATTGTTAATCTCTTAATATAATTTTGGCAGTAAATTTACTGGATTCAAATTGTGCAATCTTAGATTTTATGGTTTTCAGTTCAAGTTCTAACAACTGCAACAAACTTCATTTAAGTTTTTTCTTTTCTTTTCAGAGCATGTATCTTATTGGCAAAAGTATTTGCCATCAAGTAATCTCTTTGAGAGTTCTGTTCAGTCAGTAACTCATGAAAAGAATACATCCAAGACTTACAAGATGTCAAATCAGGAAGTTACTCCTGATGTGTTTACTCAGATACAGAGATCAAATAAGAAGAAAAGATCATCTGAGAATTTATCTGTAGAAAATGTTCGGATGTATGATATGCATGTGACTAGTATATCACCTGAGAAAAAAAACTGTCTTGATTTTACTAGTCCTTCTTGTTTGATTACTGATGACAGACAATTGAAGAAATTGCAGAACCCATCATTGGCAATTCTTAGCCCCCGGAAAGAAACAGCTCAATTACAAAAGAGATATTTGGTATGTTTTATTCATTTAAATTGGATTATTAAAGATTTTGGTATTTCTAATCTGATATGCTCTAATATTTTGGAAAAATATATAATGGATCACATGGTAGTTGATAAGATTTTATAATTAATGTACTGTTTAAAATAATGTTTCTGTACTATATATAATGAAAAAAAGAGCTGTATGGTGGAAGTATTTTGTTCAGTTTGCTCTTGATTGTACTTAAAAGTTCCCTGCACTCTTATTTAGCTTGAAAGTAAAAAGAATAAAGTAAATATTTTGAAAAGAAGTTGTGCAAGTTATTGCAATTATTCAGCAGTATTCTGGAATGAGATCTTGCATGTACATTCATAGATGGATTGCCAACTCATGTTATAAGCAGTTCCTTCATGCATTTTCCCGCATTGGGGGCAATAGCTCTAGACCAGATGCTAGCTCCGGCCAGGACGATCATGAAAGATGAAACTTCAGCATATGAGCTGGTTGCAGTTGCAACTACCATACCTAGATGGTGAATCATGCTACACAGAGAATTGCCTAGAAAAAAATTACATGTTTCAGGTGTGGTGGGCAGAACCACCTGGCAAGAGACTATCTGAGTCATTGAGGAATGGCTGAGCAGGTATCACATCTGGAGAAAATGAGCAATTGCAATGCTATCAGTGCAATCAATTAGGTCACTGAAACTGCTCGGGAAATGTAATAAGGGATAAGATGTCAGTGCCAGTTTCTTCCATCAAAAAGATCTAGATATGGTGCTATCCATAATGGAGGTGGATGTTGATGGAATACAGTGTGCAGTGTTGATGGACACTGGCTGCTCCCACATGCTCATAAACAGATCAGTTTGCCACCTTTGTGCTCACAGCAGAAAGAAAGTTACTGAGATGTTGTTGTTGGCAGAGTTCATCTAAGTGTGAATGGTGTGGATCCAGGTATGGTCAAAGTATTGGTTGTTGTAGGAAAACTACTTGATTTTGGCCATCTACTAGAGATGGATGCCATTAAAGCACTGGGCGGAGTCCACATTAATTGAATAGGTGAAGTGTGCTTCATCATGGATGATGTACCTGTGTGCACAGCACTCAAAATTGATGACCTAAAGAACAGAATACAAAAATATTTTGTTCCTAAAAACATTAAGGAAGATTACAAGAAGGAGCCGCAGTTGTAATGAGATAATGGATGGCTTAAAGAGCTCAGACCATCTAAGGAGCCGATTCTGTTATTGGCAGTAGTACAAGAAGAAGAAAAGGGGGCCCTGTGGTGGATTTTAGAGATCTTAATAAGTACATTGATCCATTTACAGTAGTTGCAGACACCTCTCAGAAATTAAGGGAGTGGCAACAGCAGCGGATGAAAGTTGCTACATTGAACTTAAGAAAGGCTTACTTACAGGTACATGTCCATAAGTCATTATGGTTCTTTCAGACAGTGATTTTAATGGGCCAAAGGTACTGCCTCACTCACCTAGGATTCAGACTTAATTTGACATCACTCATAATGAGATCTATTGTGGCTGCTATAATGTTGCAAGCATGACATTAATGAAGATATAGGTCAGCAGCATGTGTGAGGGAGCATTTCACAAGATTTGGCCTCATGTGTGAGGATCCAAAGTATTTAGAGGACAGTACACAGGTGTTGAGTCTGCAAGTCTGGCAGGAGCATGGTAATCTCTGATGGAAGCATCATTCCAGAAATTCCTGAGGTTATCACAAAATAGAATGTCTTCTATGTGTTTGGAAAGCTTGTGGGACATTTTCTTGTGTGTGGTTGGCTTCATGTGGCTCCTTCAGGATGGGTGATGTAATGGATTATCCCCCATGTGAGGACCATGTTGAAAGCTACCATTATGAGGATACACAAAAGCAACCCAATGTAAGGTACTTGATGAATGAATGCCCATCAGATTGATGTCTGGATTGATGCAAGCTCCTTATCCACTAGGGTATCATTGGAGATCAACATCTGTGATTGAGGATACATGCTGGTTGCATCCGGCAAATGAAGTTCAGCACATCAACCTAATTGAATTGGATGCAGCACTAAAGGACATTAATCTTGCCCTCCAATGTCAGGTGGCTGTAGTGAACTTGATAACCAATTATGCATGCATGCATCAATGGGTTTCACAGTGTTGTCTTGAAACCTACCATAAGGATGTGTTTTCTGTGTTGAGCAGATCACATTCAGATGTGTCTTGGCTAAGACATTAAACTGCATTTAGCACTGTTAGGGGCTTCAGAATATGCTGACTGCGCCTCTGCAGGGGGTAGAAGTCCCTCAATGGGGCCACTTGTTTACTGTGGGGAGCAACCTATGATGTCTGAGGAGAGAATCCTGGTAGTTGAGCATTCCATGACCTGGGTAAAATGGTCATGTGAATTGCAATACTCCACTTTGGCCCTTATTTGGGTTAAAGGTCATAGAGGCCCAATCCAACCAAGTGGCTGGTCATGACATGCCCTAGCAACAAAAGTTAATCCCAACCATATTATTCAACTTGATCTTTCTTCAATCAGACTCCCATCTCCACTGTAACTTTTAAACACTAGAAGGTGGTGGTTGAGAGTCAATCATGCCAAGGAAACCAAAGTTTGATGTTACCAAATATTAGATTTTGGGTACTAAATCTGAAACTGGCAGCAACTCAGAACAGTACTTGGTACAAGTATACTGGTTGCATATCCCTGTCTCACCCAAGATGATTAGGATTCCCCCTTGGTATATTCCCAACAGAAGTTGGACTCCACAGTGGGTGGTGGAGCACAGAACCCTCTGCAGTTTTTTACAACATTTTCGACGTCTGCATCCATTCGTAGCCAGAAAACATAACTTCTCATAAGAGATTTCATACGAGATATGCCAGGGTGACCTGTATGAAATTCTTTTAAGATCTTTTTATGTAATGCCTGTTGCCTCACCACCCTGTCTGCATACATTAGCGTATTTTCGCAGATCAAATATGGAGAAATTTTTATTCCCTTTTTATTTCTTTCATTTATCCTGGCTTGTGTTTTCATAGTTTTAATAAAATCATCATTTTCTGCTGCTTTCCTTATGTCTTCCAGCATCACCGGTAGTTCCCTAACAGTATTACACAGCAAATGTAATATTTCTTGTTCGTACTTTAAAGCTGCAATTAGTTTCTTCCAAAGTTTCATTATGTTTTGGAATCAACCTTGACAGTGCATCCGCATGACCCGAGTTTTTAGATAAGATGTACTCCATTTTAAAATGGTAATTCAATAATGTTATGCCCCACTGTTGTAATCAGTTTGCAGTATGAGCTGGAATTTTTGATCCAAAAATAGTCAGTAATGGCTTGTGGTCAATTCGTACTGTAAACACTCTACCATGAAGGAAACGATGGAATTTCTTAACTGCAAAAATGATTGCTAAAATTTCCTTTTCGATCTGACTGTAATTCTTTTCTGCTGGCAACAGAGTCCTTGAAACATGTGCAATTGGTTTTGTTGAACCATCTTCGTATTTATGAAGTAGCACAGCTCCGACTCCATATTCACTAGCGTCTGAAGCAACAATGATTTCTTTTTCTGGATCATAATGCACCAATGCTAAATCAGTAGACAATTTTTAATTTTTTGAAAAGCTTTTTCAGTCTTTGGTCAAACACCATTTAACCCCCTTTTTCAACAATTCGTTTAACGGTGCTCTTAATTCATAAATCTTTGGAATGTATATTGCGTAGTATTGACCCAAACCTAAAAATGATTGCAATTTTGCCATGTTATCTGGGGCAGGCATATTTCTTATGGCTTCAATTCTCCGAGGATCTGGTTTTCTGCCATTTTTATCAACAATCTGCCTGAGATACTTAATTTTTTCCATAAAAAATTCACATTTTTCAGGATTCACTTTAAATCCGAATTCTTCTATTCTCTTGAAGATAGCCCTTGTGTCTTTTATGCTCATCCATATTTTTGCTTTTCACCAAGATGTCATCCAGATAAGCAATGGCAAATTCTAACACTGCCAGAATTGTATCCATGATTTGTTGAAAAAGTGATGGTGCAAATTTTAAACCAAATGGTAGTCAGTTTAATCTAAATAGTCCTTTATGTGTGTTAATCGTCAAATACTTGGAACACTCTTTGTTGACTTTGACTTGCAAGTATGCATCTGACAAATCAATTTTAGAGTATATTTTACCCCCATTTAATTTTGAGAAAATGTCTTTGGGTGAGGGAAGTGGGTAACTGGTCTTTCAGAGAGTCATTCAAGCCCGTCGAAAAATCTGCACATACTCTAATTTTATTATTTTTTTATTTGACATACACAGTGGGCAATGCCCAATCTGAGTGATCCACTCTCAAAATAACATTTAATTTTTCCAATCTCTCTAGTTCTTTGTTAATAGAATCTAATGAAGAAAATGGAACGTTCCTTTTAGGTCTGAAAATCGGTGTAACATTTTCTTTTATCTCAAATCTTACCTTCATTTTCAAACACATACCCAGTGCTTCAGAGAAAACTCTGGGAAATTCGTCCTTCAAATCATGCACAAATTTTTCTGTCTGTTTTAATTTCTTCTTTTCCCAGGTGTTCACCTGGTTACAAAAAGAGTTTATGGGCAATACCCATAAGTTAAATAGTACGATCCAATCTATGCTGAAAAGGCAGGAGTTGTTCCCTTTATGTATGTAGACCTGAAAGTCTTACCACAAAACGAAACGTTACACTTAAGTTCACCCTTAAATTTGAGTCTTTTTCCTGAAATACCTCTGGCAATTTTCTTTTGTGTTAGTCAAGTTTGGTCAACCTATGTTTCTCCATGTCTGTTTGTCAGTTATACTAATGTTAGAACCTGAATCCAAAGGAAATGTTACCATATGTCCATTTATACATGCATTGATATACTTTCGTTTCTCGCCATTCTCAAATTCCTTTCTGGAGAGAATCACATTCACGTTTTCACTGGTCTTTTTCTTTCTTTTATAGCATTGGGACCCTTTATGTCCCTCACTACCACATTCAAAACATACCTTGTTTTTATACCAGCAATTATATTTTTTGTGATTAAATCCTCCGCAACATTCACATTTCTCTTTGTTCTTCACGTTTGGGGCCTTTTTTGCTTTCACTCGCTGGACTTTGAAAACATTCTTTTCCTCTATACGAGTATTGTATCGTTTTAGGTTAATCAAATGCTGGCACTCTTCAGTAACTTTTTGCAAAGTAATCTTATCGTCTTTTTCAATAATTGTAAGAATTCGCGACCTGATATCCTTGTCCTTGGGAGCTGTTAGTCTCTGAACAAATATTAAACATTTGAATAAGTCTTTCGAAATCTCATCAATTTTGAAAAGTTCACATAATGAGTTAACCGTCCCAGCATACGATAAAAACTTCTTGTTTTCTGACTTTACAATATTAAGGCATTTATAACGTGTGTGGAACAAGCTATCTCTTTCATCGAATATCCTTGATAGGGTTTTAACTATTTTTTCAAACAAGACTGCTTCTGGTTAGAGTATTTTGTATTTGCATCCGTCCCCATTTTTTTGTAATAAAAGGGTGACTTTTTCCTCATCTGACCAGTCTTGGCATCTATTTATAAATATAGATTTGTATCTTCTAAAATATGCCGGGAAGGTAATCCCATTGTCTGGGTCATAATGAAATTCCGTTAACAAATTTGCAATACCTTTGGCAGAGAAAAAACTGTTTTTTTGTTCTCCAGTTTTTGTCATTAATTTTTCACAAAGTTGAAGATATTGTTCTTGTTGTATTTGCTGCTGTTGTTGCTGAACACAAGTGCACAACAGTTTCGTAAGCTCTGTTAATTGTTCCATACTTTAACTCAAGCAAGTCTTCAGAAACCGAACAACCGACAAGAAAAAAACAAACAAAAGACTCAAACTTCGCTTTTTTACCTTCCAATAAATTCAAATTACTCTTGTTAAAGAATAACAAAAATATTCTTACTTTAAAAATATTTTGAGAGATAAATTCTTTTTCAGAAGTCTTCCTTCAAAACTCCTGGAACCCAAACGTGTAGATGACAAATATTTTTCTTCTAGCGAGTTCGTTTCGACGTCACTGAATTTTGGTGTAAATTCATTTCAACAATCCTCGTCGCCATTGTTATATTAATTATTATACTACTCTAGTAGTGAGTGCCATTAATTGGAAGGTCAGACATGTTTGTGTCATCTCGCTCTCACTCTCCCCCCAGTCTCTCATAGACAGTTGACGTTATAGGTACTTACTACCTATAGTGTAATCATTCATGGGGGTGACTGGTTATTCCATTACATCTGTATCCTTCCCCAAAGCAAGAAAAATTGTGGAAATCTATATGGGACCCAAAACATATACCAGCACAGTACAGAAGACAAACCAAACAATTCAACACTCAAACTAATAAATACCAAAAACTTGTTGAAAAATTGATAAATTTAAACTCAAATGAATGGCCAAGATTTCAAGAAAGTTTTAAAAAATTGAATTCAGCAGAAGTAAACCAAACCAAGCCCTATACAAAAACAAAACAATAGTTTACTAGCACACATGACAATATGGAAATAACCATAGAAAAACTTTAAAACTACCAACCAAACAATTTTAGCAAAAGAAAGATGGCAAAACTACCAGACCAGCCTCTGGATACTGAAAAAGACACAAATAAGAATAAAATAACTAAAGATACTTCTATTAGAAAACAAAACCCAGTTAAAAGAACTACACAAATGCAACCCATTCCGATAACCACATCAAACAAACTTGAAGAATTCAAAGAAATGAAGATTGATAATAAAACTCCACAAACCAGCAAAACTCAAAATAAGTCCCATAGACCACAGAACAAAATGCCCACAGTCAATAAAATAATCTAATGGAATATTAGAAGAACAAGAGTCAACTATTGCAAATTGATGCTACTTATTACATACTAGTGTCCAGCAGTCATATGCCTTCAAGAAACTCAGCTCAAAGACAACAATACAATCAACATCAGAAATTATTAATCATATAATTATATTAAACAGCGCACTGATAGGGCTTGTAGTGGATCATCAGTAATCATTAAAAATAATATTCCACACAGCAAAATCAAACTAAATACAAATATGCAAGCAGTCACTGTATCGGCAGCCCTCCACAAAACTATAACAGTGTGTTCATTATATATACTACCAAATGAAGAACTCAAAGAATCGGAGCTTAGCAAATAGAAAAACTGCCAAGATCTTTCATAATTAATAGAACAACTGCCAAGACCTTTGATTATAATGTGGGATTTTAACAGCCATAATGAGATATGGGGAAGCAAGAAAACCGAAAAAAGGGGAAAATAATAGGATCAATACTGAATAAATATCAGCTGTGCTTGTACAACAACAAGAACAAATATCTGCATCCAACAACAGGCACACATTCTACAATAGACTTAACAGTATGTGACTCTAACCTGTTTCTAGGTAATAACTGGAAAATTCACGACAACACATATGAGAGTAACCACTTCCCAATTCTCTTAGAAGACACATCAGGTGAGTTAAATAAAACAACTCCAAGCTGGAATCTGGAAAGTGCAAACTTCATGCCATACCAAATTAATCCCAGAAACCAATAAAAACAATGAGGATGACATATTTTACAAACACACTACTTAAGATAGCTGAAAGAAATATGCCAAAAACTCCAATTCTTCAAAACACAACAAGCCATGGTTGAACAAGGAAAGCAAAAGAGCGGTGAGATTATACAGAGCAACATTAAAAAAGTTTAAAGTAAATCCAACAGGAGAAAATCTCAACATCTTTAAAAAAAATAGTAGAGCCAAAGCCAGAAAAATCATTGAAGAATCCAAAAGAACTACATGGAAGAATTACATTACCAGAATAAATATTAACACTAAACCAAAAAAGGTATGGCAGATAATACGAAAAATAACCAGGAAAAATAACAATACCCCTACTAAACATCTCATCCACAATAATGTGAATATTACTGCCAAGAAAGATCTAGTAAACTATCTGGTTGACAATCAATCAATCAAACAATCAAAACAAAAGCAGAAAAAGTAAAAATCAAATTTCAGAGCAAAAACACTGAAAACTATAATCAACCTTTCTCTAAAAGAGAACTACAAGAATCCCTCAACAAGGCCCAGAATACAGCTGTTGGACCAGGAAAAATACATTACCAATTCTAAAAGGAATTTAATTACCTACTACAAATTTATAACAGTAAAAATCAGCGGTAATATCCTTAAAATATGGAAAGAAACCACGGTTATACCCATTCCAAAAACTTTAAAAGATAATTCGAATGCCAAAAACTACTGACCCATTACTCTTACCAGATGTGTCTGCAAAGCACTAGAGAGAATGATCAACACCAAATTGAACTGGTATCTGGAAACCAACAAACTGATTAGCAGGTACCATTCAAGATTTAGAAGCCAAAGAAGCCTTATAGACCAACTAATCCAAGTAGAAACATTTATCTGAGTGGCTTCTATTAAAAAAAGAGCAGTATTTTTCAATCTTGGTGTATGACATGATGTGGAAATATGGCATGATAAAAGACCATAAAAAACTTGGACAAGAAGGTAGAATGCCAGTGTTTATAAATAACCTCCTCCAAGATACAAGATTTAGAGTCTAAATGGGTGATATATTCTCTGAGGAAAAAGATCAAGAAATGTGAGTACCCCAGGGCAGCATATTATCTGTCACATTCTTTAGCATAAAAATGAATTATGTCATCAAAACATTAACAGATTGTGCATCGTATGGGGATGAATACCTGATTTGCTATAGATCAAGAAACATGAATCGTATAGAAAGTCCGCTCCAAATATGCCTCAATAAGTTGAACAAATGGACCGCAAAGAATGGATTAAAATTTTCCAAAGAAAAAACAAAATGCGTCCACTTTTGAACCAATGCAACTGGTACTGAAACTTGACCAGCTTACATACAGAAGCAAACAAACCATCTCTAAAATTAAGATGTGAAAAATACTACCTAAAACTATCTACCTGCCCTTTCAACCCAGCTTACAATGATACTGAACTTTTCCAGCAAAGGGAAAATTCTATTAAGCCATTCAGTCTACAAATGAAAGAGATTTTACTAGAGAACCAAATAGACATAACTCAAATCCATAGATCAGTTCTATCAATTACACCTCTGTTGTAGAGAGAAGGAAAAAAACTGTAAACTTGTTTTAGCAATAAATGCCGGCAGTAGGTCTCTTCTATTGTCCACAACACATGTAGCCAATTCACAGTTCAAACGAGAGGGCGTCATAACAATGTAACAGGCAACGTAGTAATGACAAAATGGGGTCACAAATCCAACTGTCACTTCTCACCAGCAGAAATGCACAATCATCTGAAAAAATCATGATGCTGGTAAGCAAAAAACAACGGCTTTTATTCACCAAGCGATTTTTTTTTCTGATTGGCCATGCCATTCAGGGGAGGAAAGAACATTAGCATAGATTCTGATACTTAAAGTAGCAGATTTTTACTAACTACTTTTTCTTTAATCTTTCTTTGACAGGTTGCAAACAAAACACAAACTCTTTTTCGAGGTAGGTGATTCTCTCTTTCAATACAACCTCCCTGGATGATCAGCCAACCTAAAATAATACAAGAACTATATTTATTTATTTATATATATATATATATATATATATATATATATATATGGAGCAAAAAATGAAAATAAAGTTGGATGTGCTGACATGCTAAAAGATAAACAATGGAAAAGAATTAAAAACATTGCCTCAATATATCATGCTGAAACAATTGCTATTAATTTGGCACTTGACGTAATAACTACAAGCCCTTACAATAAATTCATCAGAATCTTTATCTATGTAACTGCACTGAAAAATAAAAAAGCTAGTGACCATTTAACCATCCAGGTGCTAGATAGATAGAATTCATCAACTGTCCAAAAAAAATGGAATAATCTTTTGTTAGATACTGAGCCACCTTGACATATGTGGAAATGACAAGGCAGACTCAAAAGAAAAGAGAGCAATGAAAGACAGAATAACAAACATGAAAAAACCACACACTGATTATAGGACTCTTGTCAATAAAATGATCACAAATTAATGGCAAAAACCAATGGGATACCCTCACTAATAACAAACTTCTCAACATTAAACCCACCATTGGAGAATGGAACACAAAATATAATACCAATAGAAGAGAACCAGTATTGCTGGCTTGCCTTCACATAGGCCACACCTACGTCAACCATCATCATTTATTAGAGGCTGTAGAAACCCCAACATTCACTACATGCTAAGAGACTTACAGTAAAGCATATATTGCTGGACTGTGTAGACTTTGACATAGCTCAAGCAAAACATTGCCAAGAGAACAATTTGAAAGACTTTTTCAACAAAATAAAACCATCTAAGATATTGCATTCCCTAAGAGAAGTAGGATTGTACTCAAAAATATGAGTAACTAAACAATGATATTCCAAATATTGTAGCAAAAGGAAATTAGTGACTCTGTTTTGGGATGAAATTTCAGATTAGGCGTTTCTTACCTCTACACCAATTTCTTAGTATTTATTCCCTGTATCTGCTTCATCATTTGTTTCTTCCTTCCTTCCTTCCACCACAACTGCACATATTGTATGATGTACCCTGACAGAAGACCCCTCTCATCTCCACGATGGTCTACTTATAATCACAAGTCATCAATCACTTGCCCGGATGATAAACATACTAAACATACGGGCACCTCAGAATGGAGCACTAACACACCCAGATGTCTCTCCTCAATTCTGTCCAACTATGCTAATATTATGTAAAGTTGATAATGACCCAATTTCTTGTAGGACAACAAAAAAGAGTCTCTTTTGATGGAACAATGCACATGCCTTCTCTCAAATTGAAATCCTACATGCCAGACAAAGACAAACTCTTTTTTGTCGAGAATAAGGCAAGTTTTGTTCACCATTTCTGCCATTTGACTCTGGTTCTGGTTCACTATGTCTGCTACAAATATATACACCTACAACATTTAGTCTTGTACCAAACTTATTCTACAAGGAATACTTATTTTAACTTTACAAATTTATTCTAAAACTTTGTCAGCATTGAGGTTGATGTGCCGTAAAACAAAACATTCAGACATTCAAGATGCAAAGTCTATCTTTGAAGCATTTGTGTGCTGCCTCCATAGAAGCATTAACTCCTAGCCAGATAATGGCCATCCACCACCAGACTGGTAATCATGGAGTGAGGCAGACATGATATGTTGTACACTGGGCCTATCTGTCAAAATAGATCTGTGATTAAAAAATGTAAAATGTGTCAGTCTATAGACCCTTCCTCTGTATACTGGCAATGTGGTCAGTTAGATTTGAACAAAGAGTAGAGTAGGCTCAGCTATCACTTATTATAGGGGCAAACATTTCCTCACTATTATTGACTACTAGCAGGCTTCATAAAGCAAAATATATTCACTAATTGAAATCTTTGAAACAAAAATGTTAAATGAACATTTCATTCATAAATTGGCTTGTTTATAGTTAAGGAAAGTTTTACAAATAGATGCCAACTTGTTGAAAGCCAAGTAAAATGCAAATTTTAAACATTTTTGGCACTATATAAGATATTCCTAAACAATTATTTTTGATATGAAAATCAAAACAATCTTCAAATAAAAGAACAGTAATGAAGGACAGTTAATTAATGAAATAAACCTTTTCAAATCAATATGCAAATTAGTTAAACCAGAAGAGTGATATTACCTAAAAGTAGATAAAATATAATACAGATATTAAGCTTTTAGTATGTACCTTACTCTTTTTGAGTAAAGTCGCATCTACTTATCATCTCTCAGTTGCGTCTCTGTCCTTAGACAGAGTGCGCTCAGGGGCTTCTTTGTCAAAAAACAGAGGGGCAACTGAGGAAAATAATACTGAAGAGGTGCCCAGCCCTGGGGAACATCTGCCCAATCCCTCCCATTGCACCAGAGGGAGGGATCGGTGCTTGCACCGAGGCCAGTGAAACCGACGGTTGCAGGGGCTGAGGGGAATTTTTGTTCCTGCCCTGGGTGTACACACTCGGGTCCCCACCTAAAAATAGACATTGTGTCACATCTCGTCCTAGTGAGGAAACAGAGTAAATACCATGTGTAAATTACCCTTGAGTAGTTTGTAAGATGTATTTATCATCTCTCAGTTTTGTCTCTGTCTCTGAGTAGAGTGTGCTCACAGACAGCTCCGTCACAACTGAGAAAAATTATACTGGGGAACAGCTGCCTGAGGCCATGCCCTCTCATTACACTAGAGAGGAATTGGTGTTCACACCGAGGCCAGCGCACCTGATGGTTGCGGGGACTCAGGTAATTTTTGTTCCTAGCCCGGGTGTACACGCTCAGTTCCACACAACTGACCTTGTATCACATCTCATCTTAGTGAAGAGACAAGAGTAAATCGAGTAGTTTGTCACACGTATTTATCATCTCTCAGTTGCATCTCTGTCTTTGGCCAGAGTGCACTCAGGGGCAGCTCCGTCTAAGGAAATTTATACTTAGAGGTGCCCAGCTCTGGGGCACAGCTGGCCAAGGCCATGCCTTCTCATTGCACTAGAGAGAGGGATTGGTGCTCACACCAAGGCCAACACAACTTATGGTTGCAGGGGCTCGGCAATTTTTGTTCTTTGCTCGTGTGTACATGCTCAGGCTGTCCACATTGAACTGACCTTGTATCACAACACGACTTTGTGTGGTGTTGAGTAAATACTAAATTACTATAAAGTAGAGCTTGGGCTTTTTAATCTCAGAATTCATGGGAGAATTGAGCTCCAATTTCGCATTTATTCATATAGATTCCATAATATAGGTTTTACTTAATTAGCTATTATGTTTCTCTAAGTCTTCAAATGTTGAATGTATAACTAATTCTAATTTCTATTTTCCCATCTTTACACTATATTAATTTTATCTTATAAATTGTCACCTGTTCAGTCACCCATGAAATAAAAATAATTATTTGTACGGAAAATAAGGATCTATGTACATCAAATTGTCATTAAATTAAGTGGCAGCAAGAATTATTGTTGGACTTTTAAAAGGTAAGGCTAAGCATTATCAATATTTAAATGCAGCAATCAATTTTGATTTTTTTTCTAGTTTATTGATGCCTATCACATCTACTCCTCCCTAGTTATTGTGATGATGGCTAAACCAAGTGTCCTCCACAGGATTTAGCTTAAATATCACCCAATAGGGCGGTTTTTAAGCTAGCTTAAAATTTTAAGCAACCATGAAAGCAACAATAATGGCTAGTATAGTATATTAATATATGTTTTTAACCTCGCATAATCTGGCAACCCTGAATCTGAGTTCAACGAAAATCATTCCCTGCACCTAACTTTTCTAGGCTTTTTGAATGAGCCATGAATCATTGAAATCAGACCAGTGGGAGTGGAGGAGTTGCTTGGATACACATATACAAAAACACACAACATACACTATAGTTTATATATAAGAAGGTCCCACCCAATTTGTAATCTGGCAGTCAATGCTTCAACAAGACTCCTCAATTGGAGACAATATTCTAACACTTTCGCCCCAGCCACTCAACCTCCGACATCTTACTCTCTGGGTTGAGGTGTCTACTCAGTCCTAACCTAACTTAAGGGAGTGACCGTAGGTCCCCTGAGCATCTGTAGATCATTCGACTGGTCCACTGGTTTAATCCTGCTTCCTGCCCACATTGTGATTGGTTTGATCCAGAAAGCAGAAGTGATGTTCATCCATTCATGGTCGACTGAAGATGTAGACAAGTCTGGAGAGTCTGTGCTAAGAAATTTAGAATACACCAAAAAAATATATATATCCACAGAAAGCCGGACAAACAACTATGCAATGGTTGAATTTTTAATGTCTTTTATATAGCAGAAAAGAATAATATAGAAAAGAAACGGGTTACAGAAAAGAAAATAATTGACGTAAAAACTCATACACTGGATTCTAGACAGAGAGAGAGTGGGTTGTGATTAGCTTGTTGTGAAATCGTCTCAGAACGATATACGACTCTTGCGATGGAGAGATAAAGATTTCTGTGCGCGGCTTAAAGTTTATAGTTGCGTTCCTCCTCAGTGGTAGTAACAGTAGTAGTAACAGTAGTAGTAACCTTCGTGGTAGCAGAAGCATCGGTACTTATATTAACAGTACATGTTAGCGGGGGTTTTGTTCCAATCCCTGACGTCACTTCCAGTCTCCGATATCTCTCCACCCAGCTCGGTCGCACTCAACGACAGATGAGCCCAAAAACAACCATTTGATTAGTGTAGCTTGTTCGACGTTTCCGTTTCCAGTGGTAGTAATAATAGTAGCAGTAGCAGTCTTAGATTGTTGGAGGAGTAATTTGCTTCTTCGTACTTATATCAACAAAATATGTTAGCGGGCGTTTGGTTCTAATCTCTGACGTCACTTCCAGTCTCCGACCTCTCTCTACCCAGCTCAACTGCACTCGACCTCAGACCAGCCAACCACTCTGTCAACAGATTTCTGTGTGTGTTTATATAGATAAACCTGGCTGATCATAAATCGACCCTTGGCCTGCACACGATTATCACGAGTGATGCCTTCAACCCAAAATCACGTGAATTTCAAAGTTCCTCATAGCCGTAGTAAGCGCTATTTCAAATTTTAACCAATAAAAATTATCTCGATCATCTTTCATTGTCTTCCTAATGACCCAATTCCAAATGGGCTAGATCAGATTCCCATCAGTAAACAAAATTGTTCTGATCTAATTTCGCTGTTCAAATCTACTCCAATTTCAATTAAAAAAAAATATGTGTTTGTGTGTGATTCCCAAACTCTCTCTCTGTTACAATATTTTTTTAGCGAGTTCCATCAGAGGATGTTCTCACAGATAACAACACCACTTTCTGTAGTAGGCAAATCAAGCAGTATTTAAATGAGTAGGGAGTTTGCCTTCATTTGCAATATGCATACATGCCATCAGGGAATGTTATTGCAGGTGTCACCAGAGTGTGAAGAGGATTACAGCCAGGAAGGAATGTACTGTAATGGAAGCAGTGTACTGGCATCATGTGACACCAAAGGACATCATTTCAAGCACAACTGCACCAGCCAGCACTATATACACATGCCAGGTCCAAATAAAGGTTTACACCACACTCACATCCGTTCATGAAGAGGTACACAGACCATACACTGTTGGAGATGCCTTCTGGGTGAAGCCTCTTAATAGCAGATGCACTACTAAATTCAGAAAGGAACATGATATGGGTGTAATCAGTAAGCACTCAGTATTGATTGACCACATAAAAGATCTCTGTCTGACTTTCAGGGCAACTTCATCAATGAACGGCAACAGCAGCAATGAGTCTTGACAGCAAGATGCTGTTCAGTGCAAACCATCCTCACTCAAAGTTCCCCCTGATGACGTACCCACTAGACCTAGTACATTACATGATTCATCTGAAGAAACTTATACTATTTCTCTACAGAGAAACATACACCAAAGGAGGCCAGGACTAAGGTAGTCTTCTACAGAAGAGTTGAAACTGCCCTCCTACAATGAAGCACACTGCAACAAAGTCAGCCACTGGCTGCCATTTTTGTGATCAAGAGATCAGTGGGGAGTGTGTAGAAGAAATACACTTATTTCAACAAGATTGAGAGCAAGCACATGCTGATGCCATTGGCTCCATGCTACAAATAAAAACTGGGGCAAACTCATTCCATTGTTTATAAAATAAAACAATTAATGGAATAGCCTGCATGTGCTATGTGCAGGGTTGATGGAATAATCTGGATGTTCCGGTTACAGATTACCTTTAAATGTATATAAAGTCAGAGGCAGTGAACAAGAGAGAAGCTGATGAGATGGAATAGTGGATTTGCAGCTATTTGGACTTACAGCTCCATGAATTTGTGACAAATTACTACAGCTATTTAGTATGTAATCAAAATTTTTTCTCTTTCTAAAGATAGAATTCTTTCTCATGTGTTATGATTAGTTTTATTCCACATTTCTTTAAATTATAACACTATTTCAATGACTGCAGCAATTTTTCGCATTTTCAAAGTTAACAATTTCATAATTGTGGTTTTTAAAACTTGTTGCTACACATATCAAAATAATACCATTTAAACAACAAAATTGACATATTACAGTGATATAACTTTTAATGGAACTTTATCCCCACCTCTAAAGGAAGGAAGAAAAGGCACTCAGTTTATTTGAGTATTCAAACAATTAAGAACCACTTTAAATGACCTTCAGTCTATAACTGAAAACGCAAGCTCCAGACGAATTAAAAATAATTATAAATGTAACATCATATTGGTAAAAGTAATGGAATCAACAATTAGATGAAAAGAGCCAAAACAATAGAAAAAATTATATATAAAAATGATATTGCACAATTTGCACATTTGTTTTTAGATGTGACTTTGATATAATACTGATCTCAAGATATGACTGGATATGGAGTGTTCCAGGAATATTGGCTATAGCAGAGGCTTATAAACAAATTTGAACTGCAAATCAGCATTAGAAGAGGAAATGCAGGAAGACCATTCCAACTGTCCAGAAAGTCTTTTTCCTCAGTTTCCATAAATGTATTTTCATTCATTTCAGTGTTTTTAGTTAGAAGATAAAGAACTTTAAAGCTTTAGAGTAAGCATTTGTTTGAAGAATTGACCAATGATTCATTCCATGAAACAAATTTTGGCAAACCTTTAACCTTCGTGCCCACTAAAAAATGAATGTAGTTAAAATAATAGTGGTGTCAAGGGAAAAAACGTATTTTTGACACACTGTTTTATTGTGAGCTTGCCTGAATTTCTAAATTTTGACAAGGTAAAAAATTACATAATTCCATAACATTTTCCAAAATTAGATACATATGTGAGAAAAATTATTCATATTACAAATAAAATAACTTTTATTGAATTTCTCATCCAAAAATTAGTAAAATTCAAGCAAGTACCTCCAATGAATAAATCAATTTCCCACCTTGTAAAAAAAATTTTAAATTAAAAAATATGAATTTAATTGAATATCCTCTCAGCCTTTAAATATATTTATCCCATGAAGATTGCTAGCCTATCTTTAAAAGTGGTGTACTTGAGGATCCAAAACAATATTCAAACAAAGATTTTTGGTTAGCTATAAAAACTGCTGCTAGTAATGTTAAAGTTGAATCAGAAAATTTAACCAAATCAATGATTGTAAGACTGATGAAGGTTATAAAACATCAAAGAGCCTATATTAATATGTAAACTAATAATATCTGTCTGAATGTTTGGGATGAGCAGTAATCATTATTATTTACATGTGGACTATTGTCCTCATCTTTATCATTATAATGTTTTGGCCATTGTGTGCTCCAACCTTCATCAAGTTTATGTTGATCCAGATAACCTATTGGGAATTTTGAAGATCTCTTTATTTAATCTACAGGGGTAGATTGTTCTTGTTTCACTGTTCGTATCTAGGGATATCTCATCTATATAATCTGTTCAATTATATGGGATATGTTAATCAAATCTTTGTATGAAAAGATTAATTTTCTTTGTTTTCAATACTTAAGATCTTTTTAGTTTTTCTTAAAATTGTTGAATTTCCAAAGGTAAGTAAAGTGCTATGCAAAAGTGTTCTGTTACATCTCAATGTGCAGTCTCCAAACATCTTGTAATAATTGGTAATGTGCATAAACCTACCGTGAGGATATTATAGAATATAACTTCTACATTTCAGTGGATCATGCCTCAGTTTCCTTAATTCTGTCATTTAGCAACACTCTGATTGGACAATAAATATGAAAATTGTATTTTGTGTATCTTCATGTACAAAGTTTTAAAATCTTATGCAAGCTAAACATATATAGGCTCCAAACCAAGTTTCAGCAACTAACATATTCTTATTGGTTAATAAATACCAAGGTCATATTTATGCCTACACACAAGTGTTCAAACCAGAGAACTGCCAAAAATATTGAAAACATGTTTTCTAGTCTATCATGTGATTGACAAGTAAATAAATATGTTACACTAGCACATTCAAGCCAGTGAGCATCGTGACACCAACACAATTGCCTACAAAAACTATGTTACACATTCTAAATCTGAAAATTATCTATTAACATAATCTCAGCTTCTAGAACATTCACTCACTCAAGTCACACAGCAGTTTTCGTTCATTCCTGCAAGTGAACTAACATCTAAGTTCTCAACCACAGAACGTTATTATTACACAGCAAAGTTCTCAATTACAGAACATTGTTTCATCCAGAAATCATCCAAGCATTTATTATTACTTCAAAACAAGGGATTACAATCAAAGAAAGACTACTCTTTTCCCAATTTACACTGGAAATTTATATTTCACAAACACTGTTTAATTACCTCATAAACAGAATTATTCTTTCACCAACTCTGAAACTTACGTCAGCACAATTACAACAAATATTTCTTCAAGTAAACTCACACACCATAACTCCAAATACCAAAATAAGAGTTTACACACACAATTAAAATAACAAGCATCATAAAGATTTCACTCACAAATCTTTACTCATTACAGCATAATGCATTGTATCTTTTATGCTATATAAGTCAAAATATTGTTTGTTATTCAAAAACTGTTTTTTGTATTATTTCTCATGTTGTTTGTTTCTTGGCACATTTGTTGAAAGTAAAAATAGTAGGAATTGAATTGAAGCCATTTGATCCTCTACGATATGTTTTCTGTGTTGGTTAGATCACATTCATTGTAAAGTTCATGAGAGAATTTTTATTAAATCTAGATAGCTTTCTTTACTTAAACAATAGGAATGTTTATTGGATCTCAGTGTGAACTATTTATAACATATGGCAATGAAAAAAATCCGTTTCACAAATCCAGTCTTACAAGTCCAAAAGGCAAAAAATAGTATAGTCAAAAATCAGAAACACAAATCCATTATCAAAAGTCCAAGAAGCAAAAATAGAAAACAGAAAAAAGGGTAAAAAATTCTAACTTACACATCCTAATATAACAAACTTCCTCTTGCTCACAAATGAAAAAAAAAAAATTACACTCTCCCTCGTCAAGAAAAGCAACGGCTTTTATTGAGGAGGTAAATTTTATGATTGTTGCGATACTTGTGGAGAAAAAATGTGAGGTATACTTAAGTCAGTAATTATCTAGGATTTACTTATTTTTATTTTTTCCTTTCCTTCTCCAAAGTATGCACAGGACACAATCTCTTTTTTGAGGTAGATGATTTTCTTGCTCACCAGAGTTTGATATGACTTCAAGAAAATGATTAAAGGTTTGTTCTCAGGTGAAAGTTTGCAGCTACAAATGCTGGAATGTTGAATGACATTTAATGCAATAAAAACTGATATAATTAAAAGTGGGGACAGGAGGAAAACTACAGTAGTTGATACTATGAAAAGAAAAAAATGAAAAGAAAAACAAATTCTATAGAATGAGCTAACTGGTTATTCTTCTTCACTTGTCAGAACTTGATTGAGGAAATTAAAATATTGTGCACATCAACTAAAAAAGAGGAACACGAAAGAAATATACTCTTATCAATAATATATTGACACGGGCATATCTATAAACAGATCATCCTATCAACCAATCCTTTTGTTTGCGTAAGATGGTTGTCTTGAGTTATATATAAAGTGTCTATTGTACTTATTAACCTTTTCAGAATTTTTAACCAAACCCTTTATTCAATCCATGGTGGTAGATTGTTCTGCTTCAGAAATACTTCATATTTTCTGCTTATAATTAGTATTTCTTTGCTTATGTCAGAATATTTTAGATGAGGAATCATCATTATTATATGGCATTCCATTCTGACAAGTATGCTCACCTTGATGGGTATACTCAAAACATTTGGGCCATTTGTACCCTCCAGCCTACTTTAGGTGTTTATCATTGTACTTGGTAATCTCAAAATTTTGAACCAAACTCTTTATTAAATCCATGGTAGAAGATTATTCTCATTTTCCTTTCATATCAGTTAATACTTTCCAGTATGTCTGCCTTTGTGTCACTTGTCTGTTTCTTCCATGGAACTAGATATGATTTAACCAATGCTTTGATCTGCAATGACATGTGGATTACAATCCAGTAGTGTAATTTTGGAAACTTAAAGCTGATATCTGTACTCAGGAGGTGGAATTCTACATGCAGAAGTTAGATGGCTATTGAGATAGTATACTTTTGAGAACTTTTGAATTGCAGAAAGAATTGTTGGCATATTATTGATCAAAAATTTTGATTATTTGACAAATTAACAAATACAGTATACATCTCAAGAATTGTATACTTAGTTGGTATATTTTCTTTTTCAACGAATCATGATTTATCTCGACAAAGGAAAGAAGTGAATATTTATCAAGCCAAAGATATAATGGTATTGTCATTACATAAATTGCAATACTGGATCTTATTTGTGGAAGAAATAATATTTTTTAACGTTTTTCAATTTTTGATGATTTTATTCAAGAATCTGAACTGTATTTAGAAGCAATGATATTAAAACATAATTTCTGAAGTTTTATTGGAATGTCTGAGTAGTTTCCAAATTTGAAGAACCATTTCAAAATTGATTAAAAGAGCAGCATGATTTCTTGCAGTGGATTATGAAAATTTAACTGAAATTATTTCAGATGTTCACTTAAAGGCCAAGTTTGAAGGAGTTTGAGTAGCAAATATCTAGATTTATCAAAATAGGTTATTTAAATTTTGTTACTGTTTGCAATATCATAGACTGGATGCTGCACCAGAAATGCAAATTTAGTTATTTTAGATGAAACCAAACCTGTAGAAGATACTGGAATCAAAAAAGCAATAGCATTCTTCACACATATGTTTAATTTATTTTATGAGTTACAAGTAAAAACACATTTTTATTTTAATCTCTAATTTGCTTTTTTATATGAATAAATTCTCATTATAATAGTTTTGTTTATTTATTTTATTTTAATTGGTCTCACCCCAAGCAAGACAGCAAAGCCACTTACACATAAGGGGCTTACACAGTGTTGAAGAATTAGGAACAGAAATATTAATAATGAGCAGAAATAGTAATAGGGAGGACAGTATAGATAACAATTGACATTGCATTTAAATTTTTGCAGATTAAAGTTGGCTGGAAAGTATGGAGCCAGAAGGGAGTTCCACAAGCAAGAAATTGTTAGCATAGAACTTACGGCTACATCTAGCCAACTCAACAGTAAATTGATGAGGTCTCAATGCCTGTCTAGTACCGTGCTTAAACTCATAGTATTGGTACCTTAGCAAAGAGATCATCTGAGCAATTACCATGAAGGTATTTCTTACACAGTGGTAAATCACTGGAGCCAAGCCACCAGATCAGGACCAATAATATTGCTGACTCTTCTTTGGATCTCAAGGTAAATAGTAGGGACTCCGGACTATATGGCAACAATATTCTAAGCATGATAAATTTCTGGAGAGAAAAATTGTCTCGCACAACACAGTGAACCAACTTTCTTAGCAGCTGACCTAGCAGTGAATTCAATATAGTTTTTCCACTTTCTCACCACTGAGAACATTCAAAACTATAATGATATAAAGTTAACACTTTCCTATATCTTTAGGTAATCCCCCAAAATAAGGATGTGTTAACATTATTCTTGAAAAAATGTAAGGATTCCTTGACAAAAAAATATTTGGAAACCGTTGATGTAGATATTATTTTTTTCATTTCATGTATAACTAAAGCATTATAGAGAAATTATATAATTTCTCTATAATGCTAGTATTTAATTTTTGATAAATGTTTTGTTTTTATATTGAAATGTTTTGTAATATATATTAAATCCTTTGAACAACTTTTAACTTTCACATTTATCTGAATATAAATTTATCGGGAGTATGTATCATTTTAATAATAATAATTTTATATTCATGTATTATATTTTTATTTGCTTGAATTTATTTACAGTGCTTAGAATTTGGTTGTATCATTTGGGGAAAAATGTCTGGATATCGTTCCTGGCCTGGTTTGACAATTGCTGGTGAATTAGCTGGAAAAAACAATTCTCCAGGATCAACTTGGATCTTTTGGTTTGGTGACCACAAAATTTCAAATGTAAGGAGTGATTTGAAATAGTTTTCATAATCTTTCACTTTTTCTTTATAATATAAGGTATGGTTTGAATCCTTTTACCAATTCTTGATCATACTTAAATTGTTATTTTCTTTCTCTTTTTAACTCTGATAATCACAAAGTTTGCTCCTGCATAGCATTTCTAAACCAATGTAACAAATAAAAGCCAAAATAAAAAAACACCACTGAATCCTCCCTTATGTTGACATTTATTACCCACAATATTCTGGTCTTTGTCTGTAAAAAAGTCCTACTTGAAAAATATAAAACATACAAAATATGAGGGAATAAATTTCAAATACATTCTTCAGAGTCAGCACTTGAACTAGTAGTAGAACTTGGAATTAAAGAATATAATATAATATCCCCAATTTTGAATTCAGGAATAGAGTGAATCTGATGAGATACTTGTACTGTTTCATTTCCTCTTTTGACCATTACTGAATGAATCTTATTATTGCCATACATTAATTCTATGGCTCTTTCCAGGAGATCTAGGTTTATTGGGATTTTTTTATAAGTAATACATCCTCTAATATTACTTAAATATTCTTTAAACCAAAGCTCACAAAATTTGTTAAATGCAGCAATCCTAGTCTTGATTGAATTGACTACATCAGATTTAGATAGGGAATCAACTTGCTAAATGTAGTATCTTAATATAATGGGCATACACATATACTATGTACAGTAGCAGATATAAACACCGCCTATTGATTTGTAGGAAATAAATATATAGAGATCCACCATTACATCTCATTATCACGTGTTCTTATTCATGTGACTGAAGATTGTAGCCATCTTAATAGCGAACATGAAATACACTGGCAACAAGAAAAATTAAAAACATAACAACAAATGTGATATAGCGGCAGAAAATCTAAGCAGGGGAATTAAGAACTTTGACTGTTACAGCAAACTGGAAACAATAGGCCCCAAATGGACCTGGTGGCTGAAAGCATTCAAATTTTATGTCCAAAGACACGGACTACTTGTTGAAGAATTCATAGAAGGTGAGTGAGACAAAGAAGACATACTTTACTATTGCATTTAGCAGAAATTTAGAAAGAAATTTTCACAACACTGCTGGACACAGATAGACTATGAAGCAGCAGTGACAGCTCTAAACAACTACTTTGTACCTCAAGTAAACATTTTTTTTTCTATAGACAAACATTCCAACAAGTGAAGCCACAACCAGCCTAAAATTTTCAACAGTATACCACACATCTCTGAAAACTTGTCCTGGTCTGCAATTATGGTAACAATACTAATAATCACATTTGAGATGGGCTATTGTGAAACTGTAAATCCATTTATATCAAATGTAGACTACAAGAAGGAGGTGACTAACTAATGCTCGACATTGCCATAGAACTGGCCACACTGTCAGTGGAAATAGAATTGCAGATGTGCTTTTCAGGCTTAGATGTAGAAGAGTGAGAAAAAATTGAAAGTACAAACTGCATATATGTAACAAAACAAAAAGGTAAAACAATTCAGAACACACAAACTAACCCACAAAGTGAATGTGCTTACAGGTGTGGCTTGACTGGATACTATGGAAGGGATACGCAATACCCAGCCTGTGGGAAAAAAATGTAATAAGTGCAGTAGGACAAATCACTTTGCGAGCATATGCAGAAAAAACAGATGAACATGGTAGCTAGACAGCAGTAACAATTTGACACCAAGACTGGATATAGCTTATGCTTTTACAATCAGCAATGTCAAATCTGGCAAAGTGACACTCAATCTTGGAAGTATACCATTAACTGCGCTCGCCAGTATAAATGTTATCGATAAAAATACATGGGCAAATCTAAAATGACAGACAGTAAAATGCATAAGCATTAAGGTGGAACCAACAAAGCCACTGTTTGTCTGTGGATATCCCGAAGCACTGACAACACTGGGAACCTTCACAACTGAAGCCAAAATCTGTGACAACAAATGCAATGCTGAATTTTTTGTCATAGATTGTGTAGGTGTACCACTACTAGGCCCGAAGACAGCTACACAGCTCCAGCTCCTAAAGATACAGAATATTGGAAAGGTGAGTCCCATTGTACATTTTGACAACCTTTAAGAAAAATTGTAAAAAGATTATAAACATGTATTGTCTGGAATTGGTGATCTGAAGGGTTACCCAATCAAACTAAGTGGATACGTCAATAAAACCCTCAGTTCAACCTCTTCGCCAATTCCCATTCAGGTTTTAAAAAATGGTGCCAACCCTGTGCCAGAATAGAGATGTGTACTACAACTACCGCCCTATTGTTTCCAAGTAGTGTATGCTGCTGGAACTAAGATGATTGTGGACCCACTCTTTGGCTACTCAAACCTGAGAATGAAACAAACACTGAACTTGGATATGAAATCAAACAATATGTTCAATTTGTAAGTGTAGAAGCAATACCAAAGTCCATGTCAACATGCCAGATAGAGGAGCTCAAAGCATTCTTTGTGAAAGCAGCATCACTCATAGAAAGTGCAATCCCCTGTGGCCACAAGCCAATGGAGAGGTGGCATGACAAAACTGTTCTATGCTAAAAGCCCTGAAGATTGCTCATGCTCAAGCCAAAAACTATTGAAAGAAATTGAACACCTATTTCTGATTTACTTCTAATTCTTTTATTTATTGTTTTGTTTCTGTTATTGTCATTAAAGAAACATTTGATGACAAACTGTTTACTACAACATCTAGTGTAAAATATATGTGTTTATGCCTGTATGTTTTTATGTGTTTACCTCTGATGGTCATTCTTGTTGTAGTAGAGGGGGTTGCCTGGTCCAATGACTCTGAGAACGATGCCATCTGGTTCTAAACTCCTGGCAGCAAAGTCGAAGACAAGGACCCAGAGTAATTACAACCAACCCCCAAAACCCAATGGTGGAAAAAGTGAATGGTACATATGATGGACATGCTTCAGAAGGCACCACTCAAAATCAGAGGCAGTCCATTACAGTTTCCTAACTGGATTATTCCATATGTGCTGCAGGGGAAGGTCATGAAATTAAGATATGTGGGTCATTTCCTGGCAAGTTGAGGTCCACCTTAAACAAATTCATGCCATTGGCACTTTCTTCTCCTTTGATTTACTTTCACCTTCAACTAAATTTTGCAAAGCCAAACTGCAATATGAAATGGATGACAGGAACAAGTTTTGGCAAAAATGGAAGCTTCTAGTTCTGAACCTGCACATTGGCAGTGAATGTAGTCATCAACACCATCATCATAAAGGAAGCAATCAGCAGAGAAGAAATTAAATTCTTGGATATAATTATAATTGGGAGGGACCAATTCAATTTTTTCATGCCAATAAATTGTTATTTTTGTATATGATAGAATTTTCAAATAATTGTTTAATTTTTTTTCCTTATAGTCATGATTTTTTTTCTTTATTATAGTCATAATATTTTGTTACTTATAGTCATAATTTTATAGTTTTTCCTTATAGCAAACAATTGATCTTCCATTACACCTAATGATTCACTACTAAACATTTTTATCTATATTTCTTTCTACAAGTCTTTCATCAAATATTTTAGTCAAGGACAATAAGGAAATGGTTGTTCTGTATGCCTGCATATAAACCTACATTAAATCTAGGAGAAGGAATAGATACAAAATGTTCTTTGTTTTAGCTTTATAGTATTTATCGCATATGGGATTAATGTGTGCTTTAGAATTACACCAATTAAATGAAGAATAGAAGTTATTATTTTTTAACCAGTCATCACCTTTATGCTTCAGACTTGTGCTCAACTCTCACATGTTAAACTCTTTACATCTTGTTTTCCTACTTTTAAAAATGTTATCTCACACATTTGGATATAGAATGTCTGCAATGAAGTTTTCAAAACTTGTAATAAAATTTACATATTTCACTTTATACTAACAGGGAAATCTTTCAAAGTCAAATGTTTTGTTTATGACTTATGTTATTTTTTGAGGTTTCCATTTAGAAAAATCAGATTTGAGGGTTATTTTCTTTTTTTAAATAGATACTTCCACAAAATCGCTAATAAATTAGCACACCATGATGAAAAATGCTCCAAACTTAATGAAAACAAAATTTTATTGTCAAAATCTTTGTTATTATTAAAAAGGAAAGATCAAAGCATTTTTTTAATATTTAACTAAATTTTTAATTAGTTAATGATTAACATAGGAAAATTTAGTGTCTTTTTTGCAGTAAAAAAATACATTGATTTGGAAATTCTTGCAAAATCAAATATCAAATTTTAATCAAATTTTCAGGACTTATTCACAAATGAATGAAATTATTTCTGGAAATTTTTTTGTTTTTGTTTTTTTGTTTTTTGTTTTTTTTACAAAATCTTGGTAAAAAAAAAAATTTTTTTATATACCTGTTACCCACACTTAATTTTATGAAATTTTGAGAAATTTCAGCCTCTTCAAATTTATATTAGTTAGAAGCAGGACTCTTTGAAGAATTTACATCATTTATCTTTTTCAAACAGAAACACCATTTACTGAACATCTGCTCTGAAACATAAAATAAAAAATGCAATAAAACTATAATATTATTAGAAAAATTTTTAATTACTTTTATAAATAAGATATATTATGGCTACTATCATCTTAAGAAAAAAAATTTTTTAATGAGTATTGAATCTTTACAAGAAATGTTTGCATTTTTTTTAAATTTTAATTAAAAACATTTATTAAGTTTTAATTTTTTTTAAATTCTGTATTAATTTCAGCCTTTTAGATGATATTAATAAGTAAAAACTATATTTACTAATAATAAATGGAAAATCATCAAACACCAATATTTTTAAAAGAATTTCAAATTTTTTTTTGTATAAACATACCAATTTTTGTAAATATGGGTAAACATTCACAGCATTATCAGAAAATAAGAGTGATAATTATAGTAAATTTAAGTCAACATTAGATTACAAAGAATATTTTCCTAAATTTTTAATATAACTGAGTATTTAAAAATTAAATAAAAAAGGCTCTCATATCATTTTTTTAAGTGTTTTACAGATAAAATCTCCATAGAACAACAGCATATCTATCATCACGTCAGGCATATCAACATAGCTACTGTTGGGTTAAAAATGCATTTCTGTGATATTTTAAACTTTAAAGTAAATAATATTTGCTTCAAATCAGATTAATTATACTTTTTATATTCCTCAAATAAAATTTCAGAAAAGTAAATTTTATTTTTGGAAGTTTTTTAATAAAGAGAATTACATTGCAATGAAAGATGACTAAAAAAGGGGCACATATCAGCTATTTTAGCAAAAAACACAAAAAACGCCTTCCAGTCAATTTAAATTAGTTTTTAAAATACAGCAAAGTATTGGCAATATTAAATTTAATCTATTAGCTTGAAATTAAAACTAAAACAAAAGCTTCAAGAAAGATTTTTCATTTGTATAGCATTTTTGTGGAGGTCCCTATATCAAATAGAATCATTTTTATAAAGTTTTTAAATTTTTTAAAATTCAATTTCAATGGCATAATTGTTATGGAATATTTTTAAGTAAAATTATATTTATTAATCATAAATTGTAAAGCTTATTACAATTTATGGAACAATTCAAAATTCTTTTTAAAATATATTTTAAAAAGAATTTTGAATTGTTTTTGTATATGTATAAACATGCCAATTTTTGTATATATGGATGACCATACACAATATTTCATTATGAGGGTATCAGATTGGCAGTTTTCTGGCTGCTGCATCTGAATGGTAGTAAAGAGCCTGAACTCTTTGGTAATACTAAGATCAACAGTTGCATAATATTGGTATATGCTGTACATGGGTAGGTGTCTCTGCATGTATTTCTGGTGGGCAACACTGAGGCCATGTTACGCTTTCATCTTAGCCATCTACAATTGAAGCAATACAAACTGGCTCTGGCCAGTTTCTATTACCATAGATGATAGTGATAATTATTTTGACCCTTTTCTTCTTAAAACAAAATCTTTTCATGACTGATACAATGAAAAGAAATGAGAGTAAACTAGTAAATAAAAAACTGCCCAACTCACCTTTCTTTCTCCAATATTTGTGGAATACATTCCAGTTTTTGTAGTGTAGAATCTTTTCTCATGAAATGTTCTCCAGATATCTTTACACTTTGCAAAACTAATTTAAATTCTATTGCTACCCATGAATTCTCTGTTCCAGGCTACCCATGAATTCTCTGTTCTTTGTTGAAAAAATTCTAACATACATTTGCATGACCTTGGTGTTTATATCTGGGAAAATATTCCAATTGCTAGGGAATTGTTTCTGGAGTTCCAGATGATTCTTTCATTGCACTCTGTTAGCTATTTATTTTTCCTTTATTGCTGTCCTTTTTCTCTGGACTGTAATATATTAGAGAAAATTTCTGTCTATATAGAAATGGCTCTCTCTCTGCACCCATTATTTTGTGTTTGGTGATTTTAATACTCATCACATGAAGTGGCTTAAGCATTCTACTGTTACTAATGTTCTGGTACTCAGACCTTCAATTTTTCTGTTGTTTAGTCTCTTAGTCAAATAGTGGATTTCGCTACTCATTTTCCTAATACTGAAGGAGGAGGTATAAGCAGCAGTAAGGCTCCTGAAACCTGGCAAGTCAGTTGGAGAGGACAATATAATAGCTCTATGTCAGCGGAATTAGGAAGTGGCCAAAAGAGTGGACCCAGCCACTGGGGATACTCACTACCAAAGAAGGGTAATCTCAAGCAATGCCAGAATTATAGAACAGAAAGCCTAACCAGCCACCCCAGCAAGATCATGCTCTGTATTATCCTCAACCAAAGGCTGAAGAACTACTGTCAGAAGAGCATGCAGGTTTTAGCCAGACGGACCACAGTGGAAGAAATCTTCAACTGTAGGGTCCTCATCGGGAAACATCTGCAAAACCATAGGGACTTGTTCCACAATTTCTTTGATTTCAAGAAAGCATTTCATTGGGTATGGCATCATGGCCTCTGGCATTTCCTCAGAGGATTAAACATACAAGAAGGACTCATAAAAGTCAGCCAGGCCTTCTATGACCATGCTACTGGTGCAGTTCTCTTGAGTAACCAAGTGGGTGATTTCTTCCAGACAACTATCTGTTTTAGATGTTTACTCTCTCCAATACTTTTCAACCTGTTTCTGGAGAGAATTATGTAGGAAACCCTTCACGACCACAATACTGGTGGTAGACCTGTCTGGAACCTGAATTTCACAGATGATATTGAGCTTATCATGAGCAGTAAAAGTGGTCTGCAAGACCTGACCAACAAACTTATTGAAAGAGCTGGTGCATATGGAATGGAACTCAAGACATGCAAATACTTGGGTGCAACCCTGTCAAAAGATGGCACTTGAAACACAGAAATCCACATATGGATCACCACATCCACAGCATTGATGGCCAGACTAGAAAGGTTATGGTAAAGCAACATCAACTTCCATACCAAGTTTAAGCTCTACAAATCACTGGTCATATCCTCCAACCTCTACGGATGTGAGACTTTGGCATTCCTGGTTAAAGCAGGCAAAAGGTTCCAGGCGTTCAAGAGAGAACATATGCTTGGGAAAGCTCTTCCATATCTCCTTTTGGGAACACAAAACCAATGACCATGTACAAAGCAAAGTCAAAATTCTTGTGGGTCGACAGGAATTTCTCTTTGTCACTATTAAGTATTGGAAGATGTCATGATTTTGCCATGTCATACAGTATAACAGCCTCTGCAAGACTATCATGTAAAGGCAGACAAAAGCAGGGACAGCAGCACTAAAGCTGATCATACAATATCAAAGAGTAGACTGACATAACAATGTCAGAACTTCTGAGAGCCACTTTTGTCTATGAGAAAGAAAACTCCTATGAAAAAACTTCTTTCTGTTACCAGCGTACCAATTGGAATCATTTCATGATTTTCTTCAAGAAACCCCTTGGATTGATATTTTAACGTTCCTATTGAGAATAGTACCACAGAAGTTTCTTCTTGGGTTAAAGCCAGCAACAATGCTTTTGTTCCTTCTCAGAAATACTGGGTGAAACTACAATCTTCTCTTTGGTTCACACCAGCCTGTTCAGCCGCTATAACCCACAGGGAATCACTTTTTCTGGATGTTCTAGCGTAATAGTTCTGATCACAACAGATGCCTATTTGTGTTTGTTCATAATGGTTGTAAATGCGTGCAATGAGGCTAAATCTTTGTTTGCTGATAGAATGAGGTACCATATGGCCTCTAACATGTTTTGCTCTCATGACTCCGTAATAGTGTCTTAAATAAGAATAAATCTTCTATCTCTCTTCTCTTTACCCAATTTGAAGTTAATATCTAGTGATAAAGCAGAATGTCTGGCTCATAAATTCTCTTCAGATTCTACCCTTGACTCATCTAGTGTGTCTTTTCCTGACTTTCTACTTAGAACTGATTCTTTGTTGTATGATATACATATGAAATTCTTTTGCAAAAGTTTTTGATGAAAATAAAAATTAACAAGTTCTTGCATGGTTTCTGCTATCACCTCTAAACTGGATGCCCTCAAAGCATGTGTGCTTGGTGATATCCCTGCAATAGTCCTTAAGAAATGTGCTCCTGAACTGGCTCCTGTTCTCTCTAAAACTGTACAATAAGTGCCTCGCTGCTTCTTGCTTTCCTGCTTGTTGAAAATCCTCTTCTGCAGTTCCAGTCTTTAAGGCAAACCATCTGATCCTTCTATTGGTCTATTAGCCTTCTACCTCTTTTTTGCAAAGTACTAGAGGATCTCATCAACTCTGAATTGGTTAAGCATTTCATCTCACAGGCTCTTTTAAGCAATATGGCTTTCACTTCTTTAGATCAACTGCTGGTGTATTAACAATTATTGTTAAAAGAGTCTATCAAGCTTTAGATAAGAATGGGCAGTTGCTTTAGATATCTTGAAGGTATTTGACAAGGTTTGGCATACTGGTGGTCTTCACAAGTTGAAAGGTTATGGTATTTCTAGATAAATTTTTGAACTGATTCAGTCTTAACAAATTGCAAAATAAAAGTTGTCTTGAATGGCCATGCTTCTAGATCTTTTTGCATTAATGCAAGCATCCCCCAGGACTTATGTTTTTCATAATTTTTATCAACCACATTCCTGATGGCATCAGTTCTCAATTCAGTATCTATGCTGATGACACAACTATTTATTCCTGTCTTAATAGTAAGTCTGGTCAGTTTGACATGATGAAATTGGCAGCTGATCTAAAAAATGACCTACAATCTGTTAACTGAGGCAAGGAATGGCTTGTTAATTTAAGATGTAATTCACTGGATTTTCTAAAAGTAATGCTTATCTTTTATTTAAAACAGAATGAAAATAATGTTTTATTTATGCACAGTATCATGTGAGATACCTTAAGGTATGAAATTCTTTTGCAAAAGTTTTTAATGGAAATAAAATTAACAAGTTCTTATAAAAGGTGGAAATCGTTAATGTTCTCTCTTTTTGTTTCTTTGACTTACACTTTAAAACTTAAAAGTCTTCATTAATTTTAACTTGAATCTTGTACTTGAAATTTAAGTGAACCTTCCTTATAATTCAATTCCGGGGAGAGATTTTAGTAATTTCCCTTGGCCTGGAAGGAGTCTATAGTCTTGTTCAGTAACCTTCTTAGAGATGGTGTCTGAATAAAATTGTCCAACCACCTGTGCTGTGAATAATTTAACATGAGTAGATAGGTTCAGCTATTACCTGGTTTGTACTCCTTCCATATTTCCATGTATGAAAGTAGAGGTTTATGCTTTGTTTCCTCTTTAGGATGTCGTCCAACAGTTCCTTTCTCCTAAGACCTTAATTATTTAACTGATCAGTGGCTGCAACTTTTCATTTTGAGGGTACTGGGTTGGCTGTTTTCTTGTTGCTGCATCCCAACTGGTGGTAAGGAGTTCAACGACTTTGGTAAGACTTAAAGAAGTTGCTCTGGTCAACAGTGCCATGTTATGCATGGATAGGTGTCCCTGCATATAAATCCAGTGGGCAACTCTGAAGTCCCATTAAGTCAAATTCCAGACAGTTTGTATTGTCATAGACAACAGTGTTAAATATTTGTCTTTTTCTCCTTAAAAATTAAAATAATCTAATGTGAGTTACAATTAAAAGTTATAAGAGTAAATCAGCAAACAAAAAAATCACCTACTCTTCTCAGCCTTTCTTTCTCCAATATTTGTAGTATTTATACCAATTTCTGTAATGTAGAAAGTTATCTCTTGAAATGTTATCCAGATATCTTAGAATACTTTTAGTTTGACAAAGTACTATCTCTACCAGTGAATTCTCAGTTTCAGGCTATATTCCACTTTGTCGAAAAGATTCTAGTAAAAATATGAGAAAATCTTCCAATAGCAAAAGAATTGATTCTTGAGTCTTCTTTCATCTACTTTCAACTTTCTTTATTGCACTCTGCTAGCTATTGCTTTTTCCTTTACCATTCCAATTCGTCTCAGGAATGTAAAATATTAGAAAAAATATCTGACAATAATGAATGAACTCTCTCTCTCTCAACATCTTTGTGTTTGTTGATTTTGTTCATCATTATGTTCATCATGTCAAGTGACTTCTCATGTTGCCAGTAATCAGATTTTCAATTTTTCTGTTGCTTAGTCTCTCAGTTAAATAGTAGATTTCCTTATTCCTTTCCCTAATAATTCTGTTCAACATGCTTCTTTACTTAATTTATTCCTTACCTCCTCTCTTAGTTCTTACTGAGCATCACAACTCTGTCTTCTTTGCAATTTGGATCATACTGTAGTGTCTTTTGATATTTCTTTTGACTCATGCAAATTATATATGAACCCTCCTATTCACAAAACTTATTTCTTAAAAAGTAAAAAAAAGAAAGGAATCTGTCAAGTGTCCAAAAAAAGAAATAATGAAAAAGATTTCCTGAAGTAAATTATTCAAGTGTTTCTCAATTTTTAAAATGCAAAATAATTGTCTTACACATAAAATTTGGTCAACTTGTTTTGAAAAGTTTATTTTTAAATTGCAACTATATATTGGTATTGAGAGCTGCATTTTTACTACTTTATTACTTATTTTTTACTAATTCTTTTCATATATATTCTGACTAAAATGTTTAATATGTATATAATTTTAACCATCATAATAAAAAGGTTCTATATGCATTAAAATCATTTTAATATGGAAAGCATTTTGAACACATTCTTGTTATGTTCCTGTTATTATGATATTATGTTAATTAGTAAAAAGTTGCTCTGATAAAATGAACAATTTGATTAGTCAGAGTTGGTATCTACAAAAGATTATTTCATGTATTTTTGATTTGGCAAGTCAAAACAAAAAATAGGCAGGTGTATATCTTAATTGTTATAACTTATTATTGAAAAGGTCAGTGTTACTTACACACACACACACAGATTTCAAACCCATACAGAGCGAAAATCTTGACTAAACCTGTAATTTTTATGGCAGTTTTTTAATGCAGTCATTGTAGTCTTAACATGTTTGGTTAGTTAAAGTTATAGATTTTCCATTAGAAGATCAGATCTCCAACTTTATCATTCTAGTAACCTTA
Organism: Acanthosepion esculentum; assembly: GCA_964036315.1. NCBI lineage: Eukaryota > Metazoa > Mollusca > Cephalopoda > Sepiida > Sepiidae > Acanthosepion > Acanthosepion esculentum. The sequence continues at coordinate 51,933,368 of OZ038488.1, forward strand.
TGTTGTATCAGTGACATATTTTGATTACTGTAAATTTAATGTATTTATTAAATTTATAATTATTGCCAAATATTTTAAATAATTTATACACAACGTGCTGATTTTTTTTTCTTAACTACAATATGCATTAGAATTTAGTACTGGTCATTACAAACTTAAAAATCATATTGAAATAAAATTTTCTTTCAGATCAATAATTCCAAAATATCAAGATTTGATCAAAAATATTTCTACAATTCCAAAAAATTCATGTTAAGTAAAAAGTTTAAAAATGCTTTGAATGAAGCTCTACAGGTGAGTTGTCATTTCTTGCTATAATCTTTCTTTTCTTTAATATAATTATGGCATCCTATAGCACAGTATAGTTCATTTATTTTAAGCAAGCCTCAGATTTGTTTTCATAAAAATTTAACCATCTTTAAGTATTTTCCTTATAATTATTCTTGATATATAAAAATTCATATATTTTCCCCATTATGTAATATCCAGATGAAGTAATATTAAAAGCTTTTAAAGAATTGAATTTTTTTTATATCTCCTAAAACCTTGATTTTATATCCTCATATTTTTCAGTTCTTAAGTAAATCTGATTAACTTAAGAAAATAGATCCAAAGTACTAGTAATCAACTGACGGTTTGAAAAATTCATAAATATGTTTTTTGTGATATAAGATTTTACTGCAGTAATTATGACATCATCTGATAAGTTAGTTAATTTTTATTTATTTATTTTAGCTGTGTGCAGTACGTGCAGGCGTGCATATAAAAGAAAATAATGCACAATGTCTTCATTCATGGGCAGAAAAACAGTTTCAAGAACTGGAAAATTTTGACCATGATCCTTTTGCACCTGCTGGTGGTGAGTGATTCTGAGGAAAATATAGGTTCAAGGCCTGTAACAAGAAAACTATTTTGTGAAATTTTGGATATTTCAATATATGAACAACATATTAATACTTAATTGTATTTTGCATCTATTACAAAAATGATACAATGGTTTTATTTCTGGAATATTTTTCTTTATAAATCCATATACAGATAGGAATTATATATCTATATAATAAATGTTAATGTCACTGTGTCACATTTTTTCAACTTTACTCCTAGAATCAGAATGACTGTGAACAAATTAAAAACATTCTAGGCCAGATCTGGTTCTTTTCTTTTTTTTACGTGATTTTTGTGACAGATTTTTTTGTACAATAGCAATTATTTTAACTTGGAAATAAATTTGGGAAGAATTGAAATTAATTGCAAAATTCAGTGAAAGTCACCCATGGAATAAAAATAATTGTTTGTACAGAAAGTAAGGACCTACGTACATTAAATTGTCTTTAAATTAAGTGGCTGCAGAAGAATTATCATTGAACTTTTAAAAGGTAATCTTAATGCAATACTTAAATGCAGTGATCAATTTTGTAGTTTTTGTAGCCTATTGCATCTACTCTTACCTACCTATTGTGATGATGGCCTAATCAAGAGCTCTCCACAGGAGCTAGCTTAAGCATATATATATATATATATATTTAAATAAGTTTTTTATGCCACAAAATTTAACAATAGCTAAGAAAAAGCAAAATTTATATGGAATTTTTTAATAAGCTAAAAAAAGAACAACTGGTTTTGTCCTAGGACTTATCAAGTTTATTTTTCCGGGATATAAAAAATATATAAGTGTGTAAATAAAATGTAAATTAAATTAATATAACGAATGGAGTGGGGGTGGATATGAATTTCAAGAAACTAGAGTCCAATAACATTCAGACCCAGTAAGCATTCTCTCTGTTTACAAAGGGAAGGCCCACGGGATCTGATACACAAGGACTCTAGAACCTTGAGGTGATATGTGGAGTGGGACCTAGATAAAATCGAAAAACTGTCACCACTAAAATCAACCACACAATTCCTGCTATTTATTACATGTTCAGAAGTAGCAGAGTCGGAAGTATTGTTTAGTTGGCTTTTCCTGGCATCCAGATTCAAAGTCCTGGTGGGTAACTGTTGTTTTATTCTCAAATCCCAATTCTGGGACATCCTCACTATGTAGTCGAGTCCACAACTACACTTATATTGATAAATCACTGAATTAACATGATCGGGCAGGGAGGGCGCACTTACGAATGGAAGAGAGAACAGGAGAGGTAACAAATATTACCCGAACATTAGCCGAAAAATAACAGCTATTAATCATACGCGAAATTCGTCTAGATAAAGTCTCACCCTCTGTACCAATATAGGGAAGACGCAAATAAACTGGACATTTTTCAACAAAATGCGGCTTAACCCTATGAAATTTATTAATGACATCATGGATAACAGAATCCAAAACATCCAAAAGATATCCGTTTTTTGAAAGTGTCATCATAACAAACTCAATTTCACCGCAGAGAAGGCCATCAGAACATAAGTGCCCTATGAATTAAGGCCTTAATCAAATTAATCTTTCGTTGTCTAGGACAAAAAGAGTCCCAACGCATATAAAGTCCCAAAAAAGTAGCCTTCCTAAATACAGAAGTCTCAAACTTGTCACTGATCCTATGAACAAGAACATCCAAAACAAGAATTGGACTCCTTTTCTACGGTAAACTTAAGAGCGGCATGGACAGAGTTTAATTTGGCAGAAACAAGTCGGCTTTATTAAAGAGGCAGAAGGTATCATCCACATAACGATGATACATAAGAGGACGACCAATGCAGGTAAATAAGGAAGCCTCATGAAACCCGACAAAAATATTCGCTAACACTAGACCCAAAGGCAAACCCATAGCTACACCATCAATCTGCCGATACATAATATTATCAAAACTAAATTCGACAGATGCCGGGGCAAACATCATGAGATCATATATATATATATATATATGTATTTTAAAATCAACCTTGCTAACTGAAACGCTCCTTTGTGGCTAAATCGGTAAAGCACATCAGGCTATACGATGTTTCCATGTAGGATGCATGTTCATTTTCTGTCGGAGGACACATATTTTCTATGAAATTTCTTAGACATTTAAGCCAGTAAATGTCGTTAATACAGTTTATTATAAACAGCATTTACTTAAATATTTGTATCTATAAAAAAGAACATATAAACATAAAAAAAAGTCTTAAAATAATTGTCAGACTTTGTCCGTTTCATAATATATACACACACACACACACATATATATAATTATTATTTATGATGATAGTTTTTTGTTGTATGTAAGGAACATGAGTGTTTTTACTGTTTGATTTCACTAGTATTTTGGTATTGTTTGTTAGTCGCTGTCTAGTGTTACTCCTTATGCTACTTATCCAATAAAATAAATAAAGCCATTATTTATACCAGTTATACTGATGACATCTTCATCCAATCCAAATCCATTAATGACATAATAGAACTTAAAAATGTTTGAAAAAATTATGTTTTAAAGTTCACTTATGAACTAAATTTCTAGATATTCTCATTGACTATAATGGAAATAATTTCACATCTCCATACAAAAAATTTAATAGCTAAACTACAACAGAGAATGCCCTGAATATATATAAAACTGCTGTCATTAATAAACTAGTCAAAAGAGCTATGCTCATTTCCTCATACAAAATAATTTTCCTTAAAGAATTAAGTAATATAAAACAAACACTTATTGATAATGGGTACCCTAATTACATAGTCTACAAGCAAATCAAATTTCATTTAAACAACAATTTTAGCAATAAAAACCATAGTCATAAGCATAATATGAACAATAATGCTATTAATATATATTACCAAAATCAAATGTACCACAATTACAAAAGCAATAGAAAATATCATACATAGATATATATATATATATATATATATATATATATATATAAAACCAGTTGATAAAAATAAATACATCAGATTTATTATTTACTACAAAAAATTCAAAAACTAGAAAGTTATTAAAAATAATATATATGAAAAAGAGATATGTAAATTAGAAACCCTGTTTTCAGTCTGCATTTCACCAAAATTCTTTTTTGGTAACCATGATTCTTTTCATGAAATAAAATACTTCACAAAGTTATTTGATAAACTGTCTTAATTATTTTGTGCTAAAACTAAAAGTTTTTTCATAAAATCAAAAATTCTTAATTTTTAATCTTTTTATACAATACATTAGAACTGAATACTTTTCTGGTTCATTAATTTTTTAAACTTATTTTAAAGTAGAATATAATTGTATTTGTATTTCTTAAATGAAAAATAACTAATTTTAACTTTTTAAAAGTATTTTTGACAGAAATCATAAAAATGATATTATTTTGTTTTTTTTTAATTGTTGTAGTTCACATTACATTTATTTTATGTATATTTAATATTAAAATTGAAATTTTCTTATGCAAAAAACAATTTTTGTGCATTTTGCACAAAAATTGTTTTTTGTATAAGAAAATTTAATAAGAATTTAATTTTACAATAACTAAATTATTTTTTGTGCAAAATATGAAAAATTATTTTTGTAGGGATAGACTAGGAAAAGAGCACATCACTTCTCTTATTTTGAATGTTGAACAAGGTGCAAACAAGATTCAACTACTATGCAAAATTTAAAAGAACAAACATTTACTACAATACATATTTAAAAAAACAAATACAGTATTTTATAAACAAGAGCTTGCACAAAAAAAGATTTTGTGCGCCTTATTCAAAAGTAAGGCTGTATAACATTTCAAGCAATATCCATGACCTAAAGAAAGATTACAATACAATATTTCAAAAATTTTCTACCTTGGAATCTGATTACATTCTAGTCTTATCATTTGGCCCAACTCTTTATATAGGAAAACAGGATGCTCCAGAGACAGACCTTAATTTCAAAATGAGTATGAGCCCATGTCTCTGATTGGTTAATAAATAAAATAATACATATTTTTTTCAAATCCAAAAAATGAATCAGCAACAATCCACAGAAGAAATAATTTTTGCAGTTTTTTAACTGCTAATTCTAAAGATAGAAATTTTCACAAACATATGTAACAATTTTTTACAAAGCATCTGGCTTTCTTTAAGATAGACTTCTCTTCCAAGTTACATGTAATAGACAAGCATAGACAATTATAATATTTGTTTATTTACACCATTTTAATCAATTATTAATTTTAATTATTTTACACTACTAAAACGTAAAAATTTTTATATTTGAATTTGCTGAATTTTATTTTTACAATTACCAAATCTATATTGCAATTATAGAAATAAGTAAACAGACTATTATGAAATAAGTTGATATGAAGAATAATAACTTAAAATATTTTTAATATATTTCATGTTAAAATTTTTTGAATACTGTAGAGGACAAAGTTAGTTAAATCCAAAGCAAAGACAACTTGAATGAGTATTGATTTATTTACTTAGAATTTTGCATATATTGATTTTTTGTGTGTGTGTGTGTGCGCACACATGTGTGCATTCAAATTGTTTAGATATTACAATATTGTTTAAATATTACATATTGCTGAAAAGTTCTCAGCCCTATCAAGAAGCCCTTTCAAAAATAAATTCTGATGTTTGCTCAGTTGAGAAGTAGATCAAGTCATTCATTTTTCAACACTCCTTGTAATAAAGTTGTCAATAAAATTGTAAAAGTATATTGGATAGATTGGTTTAATGAAATTTCTGTTTCAATATCAATCTCTTTATTGGTTACATTATTTTCTTAGGTTAGATATTATTAGCATGTACATATGGAAAACAAATAGTAATGGTATTTCTATTTCTTGTTTTCTTAATAGATGAAGAGTATCCTGTATTTGTTCTCCAAATCTTGGAAAAGTTCCAACCACCAAAATTGAATGACTCTGAGCAAACAATGCATCCCCAAAATGAGATGTCCTGCTTGTCAGGAATGTTAGCTGATAGTAAGAGGGTTTCTTTTATTATGCTTCAAACATACTAATCTCATTCTCTTATGTTTCTTTTCTTTTTCAACTTTATTATTTTCCACCTATCCTTTTTTTTTGTTACTTTTCTCTTTTCAGCACTTCTATCTTTTATTCTTTTTAATCATTTCACCCCAAGCAAGGCAATAAAGCCATTAGTACACAAGGGGATACTGAGTGTGTGAGAGAATCTGAGAAAAAATACTATTAAGGAGAGAGGACAATAGAAGAACAAAGATTAAGAAAACAGAAGGTAATGATTGGTTGAAATTGCATTTAAATTTTTGAAGATCAAAGTTGATGGAGAAGCAAGAAGTGGAAGAGATTTCCACAAGTGAGAAGTGTGATAGAAGAAACTGTTAACATAGAACTTGCAGTTACATCTAGCCATTTCAACTGTAAAAACGGTGACACCTTGCCACTAATCTAGTACTGTAGTTAAATTCATAAAGTCTAGGTAATATATTGGAAAGTTCATCAGAACAATTACCATGAAAGTATTCATAGAAAAGGCACAGGGAAGTTACATTACAGAGGTGAAAAAGAGACAACTGAGATGCCAGGTTAGAGCCAATAATATTGCAGATTCTTCTTTGGATTTTATCAAGAATCTCTAAATATGTAGAAGGAGCACCAAACCAGATATTGCAGCAATATTCAAAGCAAGGGTGAATGGCAGAATGATAAATATATAAGATAGATTCTGATGAAAAAAATTGTCTAGCACAACATAGTGAACCAACTTTCTTAGCTGCAGACTTAGCAATTGATTCAATCTACTCTTTCCACAGCCATAAGGTAAAAAGGGTTCTCTTGGATGATTAAAAGAGAGCAGTTTTGATTTTGAGGCATTAAAATTTACAAACCACTTCTTGCCCCACTTAACTACAGATTGTAGGACATCATTGAGATCAGCTGCCAATTTGACCTTATGAAACTGATCAGACTTACTATTAAGACAGGAGTAAATAGTTGTGTCATCAGTATAGATACTGAGTTGAGAACTGATGACATCAGGAAGCTCATTTATGAAAATTAGAAACAATGTATCTCCAAGGATCGAGCCCTGGGGAACACCTGCATTTATGCACAAAGATCTAGAAGAGTGGCCATTCAAAATAACTTCCACTTTGAGATTTCATATAACTGAAATCAGTTCAAAAATTCTTTCTTCTTTCTTAGCTTATTGAGTTGCTTATCTCCAAGCCAACATTACTTTATTTTGAAAATTAACTTTCATGTTTAGCATTCAGAAAAATGATAGTAATTTAAATGGTATGAATAAATCAGTCTCAAGGAGGACAATTTCAAATTCAAAACTTTGGAGAAGGCAACAACAAACTACTCCACTATCTTTTCCAATGTGGCAGTGTGATGACCTCACCCTAGATTTTAGTATTGTATGAATAATGTTTTGTGGCTGAAGCAAAGAAGCTATGCTAAATAAATGAAAGGGATTATGGGGATATAGAAAGTTGAGAAAACTATAATGAAAAAAGAAATCAAATGAAATGGTTAATTAGAACATATAAGAAATACTTGATTAAAGTTTTGAGATTGGAATTGATGAATCGAAAACAATATTCCTAATTTAAAAGGATGTATATGTGATAGAATCTTCAAATGATTGAGTAAACAAGAATTATCTGAATATTTACCTATTCACCCCAAATATATGTATTTTTTATTGTTTGACCCCTACTTTGGAAAATAAAAGAACTATATGGATTTGTTTAGCTGCCCAAGCTAACTAGTATTAAACAGAAACAAGATGAATTAATTATGTAAAATCTTCACAGGTTAAGAGAAGCTAGCAGATTCTGCAAATTTAAGAAACTTGGAACTCAAGATTTGATTATTGAGGATGAATTGATTCAATTTACAGTTGGTTGAAGGTATGGCTGATAAATTTCATAAATATAAGATATTGGAACAATTACAACTGAATAATTTTGTCTCTAACTGCATGTGTGGTATTTATCCAACAGCTGGAATTGATAAAAAAATATAATTTTGAGGACAATATTGACAAAAATCAGATGCCCTGAGGCATCTGGTTTTTGTCAAGAGTATCTTTGAAGAAAAGACCTATGTAACAATTCCAATGTCCAAAGACTTTATAAACAGAAAGTTCCATACCCACAGTCGCTGGAAAACTGGTGTCCCAGTTAGTCAGTAAGGTCCGTTTTGTCCCCTGGCCATTAGAGATATGGAACTACCTTCCACCTGAGTCAGAAGATGAGTTAAAAAGGAAGATGTGACACCGAGGCCATGAAGTGGCTAATATTAAGTATAAGCTGGAAGGCTATGAAGTGGTTAATGTGGAGTATAAGCTGGAAGATAGAGAGGGTGGAAGACATTTTCTCTGTTGACGGTAACTTTGGATACAGGCTGAAAATGAATTTTTTCTTTGGCAGTTATCACAAAGTTTTCCAAAACTGGAGAATTTTTTTCTGTCAATTTCATGCTCATAGTTACAGTATCTGCATGTCTTCCTTTTTATACTGTACATTTCAATATTGTCCTCAAAATTATATTTTTTTATCAATTCCAGCTGTTGGATAACTTCCACACATGCAGTTAGAGACAAAATTATTCAGTTGTAATTGTTCCAATATCTTATATTTATGAAATGTATCAGCCATACCTTCAATCAAATGTAATTGAATCAATTCATCCTCAATAATCAAATCTTGAGTTCCAAGTTACTCAAATTTGCAGAATCTGCTAGCTTCCCTTAACCTTTGAAGATTTTACATAATTAATTCATCTTGTTTCTGCTTAATGGACAGAAATTTAGTTCTTTCCACGATGATAAGTTTCTTTTGAGGTTGTAAACTTCTTTTTATAATTTCTGAAATTTCAATGAAAGTCAAATTCTCCAATTGTTTGGGGTATGCCATAACAGAAATTTTCTTTATATCTTTACAACATGCTGAAGCTAGAAAGCAGTTAGTTATTTCATTTTCTCGCCCTCTTGCCTGGTAATCTTTCATTTATTTTTTTTATTCCTAGCCTGGGTTGCAAAACACTGGATCCAAGTCTCAACAAATTCTGGTTCATCCAAGTAACTTAAACATCCTATCAGCAACACCATGTTGTTGTATTGTGTTGTTCTAATCAACTTCTTGCCTGTCTCTTAGTTTACTATACACTTTACATCTCTTCTACTTAACATATGCAAATAGGTACAATCCTATTTACCAATCTGCTACAACTGTCTTTAGCTTTTTTGCTAAGAAGTCATGGCAATTCACAGATAATAAAGAAAAATTTGATTTTCTTACATCTTGAAAGGACATGACATTTAAAAGAAAGCAATATATCCTGTTAGTGCTTTTCATGGTATATTTAGTAGTGAATGTATTGTTTGTGTCAATTTAGATTTTTTTTTTTTCCAGAAGCCTCAAGCAAAGTGAAGTTAAAGAATGTAAAAATTCAAGGTACATTCATCATTTTTGTCTTTTCTAAAATAAAATTAAAGTTTACAAGGCTTGGTTAAATGAATGGGAAAAAATACAAAAAAATGAATTGCATACAGTTTTGTATAAAACCCCAAACCAGTGGAAATGTTCAAAGTTTGAAAAATAGTAATACAGACTAAATATATTTTCCAAATATCAAATAAAAAAATTGGAAACTATTTTAAAACAAACCTTAATGAATACAAAAGATTTATTCAAGAATTTCCATGTAATATATTGCCTGAAAATATTTTACTCCAAGCCTAAATGATATCGGTTAAATCAGCTTCACTTTTTAGTGAAATTTCGTGATAAAAACTTAAATTTTATCTTTGTGCTGAACTAATGGAACCTGTTTTGCACAGTTACCTAACAAAAATTTTGATTTTAAATTTGGACAATGAATACACCTTAATAGTTACTCATAATGTTGCTAAAAGTTATAATAACCATGAAATTTAGAACCAGCAACTTGTATGTTAATACCAGTTGCTGTAATTTCTGGGATTTTTTTTATTTTGTTTTTTTAGATATCTTGTGATTAAAACACAAAATTTAAAGAATACTTCTGGATAAAAAAAATATTAAAAATAATATCTATAAAAATATTTGGGAGACAATAAATAAATGTTTTAATTATTAACTTCATGAAAATTAAAAACTGTATGAAGAAGCCAACAGAATTGAGTAGAAATTCCTATTTCAATAACAAAAAGCTTGGTAAGTTATTTTTTTTACATGTTTTCATTCTTTGCCTTTTTTTCTTACAGAAATATGCCTATGCTGTAATTCATTAGATAAAGAACTTGTTGCCCAACATCCTTTATTTGAAGGTGGTTTATGCCAAGAATGCAAGGTATTTTACAGTTTTTTCACTTGAATCTTGTCATACTATTTAAAATAAAATTACGATATCTGGAGAATGTTTCAAGAGAAAAGATTTTACACTACAAAAATTAGTACAAATACCATGAATACTGGAGAAAGAAAGGTTACGGGGGAAGGTGATTTTTTGTTTACTGGCTTACTCTTATTTCCTTTAATTAAAACTGTCATAAGATTATTTTAATATTTAATGAGGAAAATAAATAATTATTGCTGGTATTGCTTCTGTAGATGGTCCAATTTTCCATTTCAAATTTTCCTTAATTCCATTTCAGGTTTTTTGGGAATTTCATTTTTTTCTCATTTTCTGTATAGAATTCCCCATTTTCCATTTAGATTTCTGTTTTTGCTTCATTATAATACTTGGTGAGAAAGTGTAAAAATATATAAATGTTATTAAAACATGAAAATAAAAGGAAAATTTTACTAGCAGGAATATCCACCCATTAGATAAGCTTAATAGATTTTTGTACCTCATATTTTTGCCCTTAATCTAACTTAGGTATCTCCACTTATTCACCGAGAAACAGCATAGCATGATGAAAAAAGGCCTCAAACTTAATAAAAAAGAAGTTCTATCGTCAAAATATTTGTTATTATTAAGAGGAAAGACCTAAGTATTTTATTTTGTTAAATTTTTTTCATCCTTTCTACCATGTTCAAAATTTAATTTTTTTAAATATTAATTTATTGTTTTCAGTTAGAGACATAATGCAATTATTAATTATTTTCTTTTTTAGCTTCAATTTCAGGGACGGAAGCAGTGTAGTCTTTGGACATAACTTTGTTTAAAAAAAGTACCTAAGAAAATCAATAAAATATTAGGTCTTTTAAAGTATTTAATTTTATTTTTCCAGAAATCCCCTTCAAATGCAAGGCGATAAAGCTAAAGTATCTTCAAAAAAATAATCAGTAAAATATTAGACATTTGAAAGTATTTAATTTTTTAAAAGTTACTGTATAGTTAAATAAGCTGGTTCACTTAAAATTTGAAAATATTATCATTTCTGTCCTTCCATCCGATAAATTCCCCTGATGCAAGTTATCGACACATCAATTCACACCTCCAAAAACAAGTCACCACAGTTAGATATGCTTCTCTTATTTTCAACTAAATTTTTTATGCTAAAAATTTAGTAATGTTTGTTTCCAATTACATTAAGTAAACTTTAAATTTTCTAATTTTCCTCAAATAACTTTAAAAAAAGGTATAATTGATTTTTACAAGATTTTTAAATGGAGAATTTAACTTTTGTTTACAAATTTCTCAAAAATGGCAGATATTGATTTTATTGCAGTTTTGCTGTCTTAAAAAATAAGATTTTTAACTAAAATTTTTAATGTTCTAGGGAGGATTAAAAACTAGAAAAAATAATCAAAAATACTTTGGTCTTTCCTCTTAATAACATAAACATTTAGATGATAAAATATTGTTTTCATCAAATTTGGGTCCTTTTTTCATCACGGTATGCTCTTTTTTAGCAACTTGATGAGTTTCTAGGACAACTCTTACAAAGAATTCTACAATCCTAAATAAGAATTAAGTGAAAGTGGCAAAACCTACAGAAAGGTAGCACCACAAAGTCATCTAGAGACAAAAGACTACATTATCACTTAGTCACTTTATTGAAATTATTAATTACTTACATTATTTACACTGTTATCCTAATCTTCATTGCCACGTTCACAACAAAACAGGCTACTCCCTTAAGAACAAATAAATTAAAATGGCAGTTGGCAAATCTTTTAAAAAAAACTTCCATTTCAAAATTGCAATTTCCGTATCAAATAGGCCATTCTGTCCGTTTTCACAGAAAATAAGCCCCTCTACTTTTGCCAGCATGAGTTCACATATTTTGGTTTTATTAATTAAGTAATTTTCCTGTTGCATCTGCAATATTAACATTTTCTACATTTCAATTATGATATTCTCTTTGTCAGTATCCTCATCCATTCCCTACACATTTCTTGCCATTGAGAGATGTGTGTAATGGGTCTTAATTGATCTAATCACCTTAATCAAGGAACTGGATGAGAGACATAGTGTTCGAAGGGATGAAGATCACCTCAACACCTTTTGTGGTGTTGTCACTAATTTTGGGTGACCAGAGGCATTATCTAATATCAACAAAATTTTACAGGGAAGGCTATCTTTTGCAAGATAATTTGGCACAAAACACTGATGAAAGCACTCCAGGTAAATAGATTTAGTTGTCCATGCCTTCTTGTTTAACATCCAATAAAAAATATTTTCTCAAAGTGCGAATAAAAAATTAAAGCTACACTTGTTATTTTTTTAAGAGTGTTAGTTCGTTTGTAAGTATTTTTATGTGTAAAAATATTCACGTGAAAATGTTTCCAGTGTTGTTCATGTGAAAAATTTTTAAAAAGTGTTGATTTGTTCTTAAAACTGTATTTTTTCCTCATATTTGTACAAAGAATACAATTGAAAATTAAATACAATTAAAAAGTCAATAGAAAAATGCAGTTTAAAAAATTAATTCTGCAACATGCAAAATTTGTTTATTTGTTCAAGGTTTCTTTCTTGTGAATATTTTCTTTATGCCATGTGTGCAAGAGAAAGAAGTAAGTTTTGAGAAAGAATGGTTAACTCAAAAAAATTAGTTTAATGAATTCTGTAATGTTCACATGAAAACTTAAGTCAGTGGGAGTAGCATCTCTTGAATCATTAAAACTATATACACTGCAAATAATTGAATTTGTGAATATTAGCACCGCAGAACCCGAGGAAACTGTATCATAAAGGTAATGAACTACTTTCATGTGAAGCAAATGAATCTAAGAAGGATTGACAAGAAAGCACAACACATTTCGAGTGCTTCTACTATCACCAAGGTCTGGTCTCACAAGATAGACTAAAAGAAAACAAACAAATGCTACCTTTTTTAAAGTTTTTCTTTTTATGTGCTGTATCTCTTCACGGCCCTCCACTTCCTCCTATCCCTTGTAGCTCTCAATAAGTTTTGTCCCATTGCCATGTTCTGTCATCCACTTGCTTAAGCTTCCTATGTAAGGCCTTCAGAGTCAGACTTATGGTTCACAGGAACCAATTGTAAATTTATACCCTCCCTGGTCGTCCAAGACATCTAGTACTGTGGCTGATTGATGGAGTGATCTCTTCAATCCTGACTTGCTTTTTACCCCACATTGTGATTGGTTGATCATAAGGAGGCCAAGATCGACTCATTGTTGGTATTTTTGTATTGGGGCGGTTCAAGCAGAGTGAAGTTGTGCAGTAACACAGGAAAAAACAACACTCAAAATAATATAAAAAATATTTTCTATTTTTATATCGAGTACTGCATACAATGGTTTGTCAGTAGTTGTTAGGGTCTAGGTGTTAGCATACAGGTTTTTGTCAACCCAACCTGTTCCTAAATCGGCCACGACACTTGGTTAAGCTGGTAAGGTTTGGCTTGCGGAGTTAGTGAAGTTTGTTTAGCTGATTTGGTAAGTTTGGTTCAAGGCTGATGTCAGAGGCTCACGTCAGTTGATAGTCATGTGCATTGTCTCTCACTCGGCGACTGGTATGGAATCCCAGGGCAATCTCTCTCCCATCTCTTTTCTGTCTCTCAAAATTGCTTTGTGCATTTGTATTTATTGATATCTGCCAAAAAACTAGTGTGATGCAGTTGGGGAATTGGTATTTCCTCCACCTGTCATCTTCATTGTTTTTGGTCCGAAAAAATTAATTATTTACTAATTTGGAAATCCCTACCCCTTTTTTCTTGGGTGATAGCTGTAGTTCCACCCACATCATCATCTTCCTCCTCTTAGCATCTCCCACCAATACTTCTCGGTGGGCATAGGTAGCTCCTTAACCCTCCTTGGTGTCTCATCTGTGCCTGCTACCCTTCAGTGGGTGGGGGCAGCTCCTCCTCCTTCCTTGATCTCTCTTTGGCACCTGTCACCTTCCCACCATTCAGCAAAGACTAATTTTTAAAAAAGGATTATTGTTCCAAATGCTATCACCTTATAAGTGAGTTGATACCAGTGTCGACTTTTTCCTGGTCTGAAAATTGAATAAACAATTGGCCTTCTCCCCTCAACCCAGAGACACTTTTCCGGGGAAAATCTTGCAACTTACATTATGGTAACAATCGTTTGGCCAAATGTCAAAATATCACCATGTGTTTTTATTAAAAAAAAGCAATTAAGTCAGGTAGTTATTGTTTTCAATCCTGACATCTCTGCAGAAAGATTTTGCCAAGTCAGTTTTATATTTCCTTCCCATCTGAAATCAGATACTGGACATCTGACTCTCAGGTCCTTTGGTTTGCTTTAGAAACATTCCTTAAATAACCTTTTTACCTTTAACTAGCATTTAAAATTTTATCCGATTCTCCTCACCTCAATTCCAGGGACACGTTCATGGCGGTGTTATCTATCAATTGTCAACACCTTGCCCATCATACAAATTAAGTATTGTTTTTAGCTGATCACTTGGTTCATTTTAGAATTTTCGATTCTCTGGGAATTAATTGTTATCAGTCTATCATTCTTGATATCCATTTAACCTTTTACATGGTAGTTCATTTATCACTATATCATTTTTGTCTGATATTCAAAAGCTCTTGTTATTAATTACCAGCAACCAAAATAGTGTTACAGCTAGGTGTGTTATGCGTTGCTTTCCTTTGTCTCTTTCCCTCTGTACAACCTGTGAGTATCAGATTCTCCAAGCCCTCCTTTCTCATCACATGTCCCAAAAATTTCAGCTACTTTTTCCTGATGTTAAGTATCAGTTTCCTCCTTATTTACATCCTCTCCAAAACCTCATTGTTGTTCACACACTCGGTCCATGATATTCTTAGCATCCTTCTGTAGAACCATAACTCTGTTGCCTTGAGTTTCTTCTTCATCTTTGAGGAGACTGTCTAACATTCACTGCCATTAAGGAGGACAGATGTCACGTAGCAGCTCAGTACTCTTTTCTTTGTTACCAAAGAAATCCTCCTGTTTCGTAATACTTTGCCTAGCTTTTGGAATGTGTCTTTGGCCATCCCAATGCATCTTCGGATCTCAGCGTTTCACTTACCATCCTCTGTAAAAACACTTCCCAGATATTTAAATTTCCACACCTGCTTGATTTTAGCATCCCCAACCTGTAAATCACATTTTGGGCTCATCCTTTTACTGATGACTATGCATTGTCCTCTTGTAGTTTATGCTTAGTCCCTTCTTCTCACTCTCCTTCACTACCTTTTGTAATTTCTTTTCAGTGTCTGCCATCAGTACTATGTTATCTGTGTATCTTATGCTGTTAAGATTGTGGTCACCAGTGATAAATCCTGATAAGACTTCCAATTCGCTCAGAATTGCCTCACTGTATAGGTTGAATAAGTCCAGTGAGAAGATACCTCCTTACCTTATGCCCCTTTTTATTTTTGTATATCTGCTCATTCTCTATGCGCAATTTAGGGCAGGTTGATTTTTCACTTTTTTTAGAAAATCAAAAAGAATAATTTAGCGAAAGTTGCGTATAGTCCTATTAAGTACTGATACAAAAAATTACATCTGACAATTCAACGGCTTTTTGAGCATTTGGCATCAAAGATCGTATAGAAAAATGCACTGAAAAATCCTCAATTTTGCAAGTTTTGGCCTAAATATTGATGAGAAAACCAAAAAATTCAAGTATTTAAATCAGGGAATGTTATTTTATTTCATCAAAATTAAATAAAACGAAATTATAAGTAAACTTCAAATTGAAAATCTGCCCCCCCCCCCCCTTATCAGTGACGACTTTGAAATGCTGTTTTTTTACCTCATGAATTAAGCAGTAATAGTTGAATACATTAAAAAATTGATTTTTTCTATTATGAACAAAAATACAACAAAGAAACAAATAATAATTTAATAGGGCTTAATATATAGAGTCAAATAGCTCCATATAAGAGCCCTTAGACAAAAATGATGGTCTCAATTTCTGACACAAAACTTTTGCTATTATGTGCTGGTGCCTTGCTTCAAAGCCATACACAGATTCGGAAGCTTCTGTTGTTAACTTGACTGCCCGTTCCATGCCTTGAGAATGTGAGGGCAAATCTGGCAAGAGTAAGCTTTGTACCATTTAATAATGATTCCCGAAGTTCATTTTCAGAAAATTCTTCTGTGAGTGGTGGTTCAGAAACTCCACTTAATGACAGATCTATTAACTGTGTCCAGTGCATAGCTTTAAAATTTATAGTTGTTATTCTTTTCAATCTTTTCTTGGCTGGCTGCCCACTCCTGAAAAAATATAAAAATTAATTTGAGTTATTTAAAAAAAATGTACTCTGTACTGCTTTAATATTTATGGTGAAATTAGATAAAATCCTTAAAACGATTCTATAAATCGGCATAACTGATTTAGTCAGTTTTATGTGAATAAATATTTACTTACCTAATGGCCAAAATTATTTTTATAGCTTCTTCCCTCACTTCCATTTCATCAGATTTGACCATTGAATATAAAATATTTTAAGCATTGTATTGTATATTTTTCAATGTTATCTGTTGGATTTCATATGGTTGCTTCCTAATCCTTTGGATCATATTGAAAATATACATTTGCTGATTGTGGAACTTGTTATCTCTTTTAATTTCGAACCAGCAAATGGCATATACATTCACAATAAAATTTATTAAACCATGGAGTTTGGTTAAAAGATTTTGTGGGTATGCACCGCGAGGCCATAAACACATCAGCCTGATAGCTAAAGTTAACCATCTTGCCTGGTTTAATGGACCAATTTTCCATGATGCAAATCTAGAGTCCACCTTACCTCTAGAAATACCCACTGTATATTCATAAAGGAGTCTTTGGTCACAGCTAAAGGTATCTCTATTTTCAATTTTAAAAATAGAATCCAGAGGACTGCTAACAGCTGAAAATGATATTTGGGGTAAATTATGGTAATCATTTGCAAATAATTTACCCAGTGGACCATTGAATGTGGTAGGGTTTTTTGTGGTACCATCTACATGTTTAAAGAGAGCTCTAAACGGAAGTTCATTCTGATGCAAGGAGCAACCAATAGTGTGAAGATTTCTGTTAATTTTTCTTTCCAGAAGTGTAACAAGTCCACCTTCACAACCAATATTGGTATTAGTGTTGTCAACCAGGATAGCTTTGATAGTGCTCACACTGTTGAATTCATGCAAGACATCAGCCACTTGCTCGGCAAGAACAGCACCAGTTGCACCAATATTAGGAAGAACCCTATGTGTCAGATATTCACTTTCATATGGTATCTCCTTTGTGACAGTCAAGTGGCGTTCTGCTCCCTTGGTTTTTTACAGAGTTTTCTTTCCATTTTCCTCCACTATTTCCTTGTACAGTAGCGTGTTTTTGTCAGTTCTCCCATCAACTCCAATACAAAGAAGACTTTCCACCTTTTCATCATGCTTTTGATGGGCATTCTTCTTCACTTTAGCCTTTGCTCTATCAATTTTACATTTATCTATGTAAATATCTTTTAGATTAATATTGGGGATAAGAAGGCCCATAGCCCTCAAATCCAAGAGCAAGGCATTGGCAAGGCTGGCTCCAAGATTGGGAGATACATCACCCCTTATCAATTCAATAGCATACCCTGGAATTTTGATAAGGCTATATGACCCTTTGAGAAGGAATGGGAAGAAATATCATCCTGGACATCTGATGTTGAAGCTATCAGTGATGAATCTAAATTCTTTTGTTGGTTTAATCTCTCTATTTCCCTTTTACATTTTTTATAGCACTTTTATCTGTTGGTCCAAGCTGGAAAGTGCCCTTGGGACATATTTTGACCCTCTGATCTTTCAAATATTCACGGTCTTCCACTGGAACCTGAAATATCAGATTTTACTTATCTTAAAAATACATCTAAACAGATTAAAATAAAAATTATTTTACATGAAAAATAACATGGAAAAAATGATTTTTTATATTTCTGTAAATAATATAAAAAATGTGGAAATTGATTTCATTCAAAATTCGCATGATTTTAATATTACATTGTCTCCATCACAAATACATTAAAAAACAAAATTAGAAAATAACTTACTTTCTGTTTCATAGGACAAGTGCAGATTATGTGCTTAGTCTGGCAATTTTCTTTGTTGCATTTAACATTAGGGTCGTCACAACTTAAAACTGTTTGCATGAACAGGACGAAATATCAAATAACGTGTCCAGCTTTTCCTTCTAGAATTTCTTTTGGGCAACAGGGAGAGATTTCCTATTTATTTGCTTTGCTTTCTGGAAGCATAGAATTTTCACCTTGTTCACAATACTAATTTCATTTAATAGAGGCAAACGGGGGTTAACAGCCTTCCAAATATCTATTACATCTTTTGCTATTAATTTACAAATAGCAAAACTTGAAAGGTGGGGATAAGTATTCATTAAAAAATAGCTATATTAGGTATCTCCACGAGATCGCTAAAAAAATGGCATAAGCATGATTAAAGACACCAAACTTGACGAAAACAAAATTTTATCGTCTATATGCTTATGTTATGTGGAAGAGGAAAAAACAAAGTTTTTTTTCATTAATTTTTAAAATTTTTTCCTTCTTTTTAGAATATTCTAAATTTTGATTAAAAAACTTTGTTTATCTTTGTATCACCGTCACCAGTGAAATAACATATACAATTTTTATCACTTTTTTTTTGTATGACACACATTATTTTTGGAAATCTTGCAAAAATGAAAATAATTGTCGGATGTTAATGAAACTTTCAGAAAGTATTCACAGATGATCAAAATTATTATAAATATGTTTTTTTTTTATTATAGTCATGGCAGAAATATTTGTTTTGTATTTATTATCCCCCCACCATAACTAATTTTATGAAAACTCTAGAAATTCGCTCGCATCGGGTTTAGTGATTACAATAGTTAAAAGCACAAGGCTTTGAAGAATGCAAATCACGTTTTGTTTTTTTTTTGTAATTGGTCCACCCGTACCTGAAAAACAGCTTTGAACTGTAATATACAAAACTCAATAAAACAAATATATTATTTAATTTCAAATGCTTTTATTTGCTTTTAGTTGTTTGTATTAATATGGACAATATTTTCTGAAAGCAAAAAATTTTTCCAATGAATAATAAATTTTTTATACAGTTATTTCTTAATTATTTAACTATAATACATTTTTTACATTAAGTTGGTAAAATATTTTAAAATTACTTACAAGCCACGTAGGGTTTTCTAAGTGTCCTTATGATATAGATCTTGTTTTAGTGTTTTGTAAATTGTATCGTTTTGACTACTCCGAACAAAGCATGTAATTAAAAAATGTAATTTTGTCTTCAAAAAAATCGTTAAAATGGTTGTTATTAAAATGTACGGGAGGTAACAAGTATTAAAAGATCACGTGACTTGATTGTGATGGTGTTGCAAATTCTTAGCGAGACAAATGTTGTGCATTTTGAATTAGCGTTTTTTACTCATTACACAAATTTGAACATCATCCTAAGCCATTTTCACCATCAACATTACTACATTTTTAAAAATACCATTTATTTCATTTATCATTTTACATATTTCATTGCAATTTCAATTTTTTTAAGTTGTTTTACAGCTTTCACTTTTTTCTTTCAGTGAGCCGTCTGTCAATTTTTCAATTACGATTCATTTTCATACTGTACCATTTGATTTATTTTTAATTTTTTTATATAGCTACTTTTTCAATATATTTCTTGAATTTGTGAAATTCTTTTTATAGATTTTTTAATTCATGTATATTTTTTTTGTTATGAAATAAGAAAGATAACATATCCAACCGAGCACTGAAATTTGGCGCACTCAGATATTTTTCGACAATTTTTTTCTTTTTCGTTTTTTATATTTTTTGATTTAGTTTTAATAGTCTTCATTGAGATTTTAATTCATTTCATTTACATATTTTTCATATAAATAAGAAAAAGAAAAGAAAATTCCGTAGCAATAGCTGATATTATTTAATTTTTGTCATCATTTATTTATCAAAATACTACTATAAATTTTTTTTTTTTGTTTGCTCCTTATTAGTTTGTTTCATTTCTAGACATAAAGAACAACATATAACTATCTCGGTGATCATTGTGAATTCAAACAAACTATCCAGTATTGCCTCTGAGTCCTTGGTCCATTCTGTCTGCAGCTCATAAAAATTCATTGTCATCACCCTGCTCAAAATGTGTTAAAAAACAAAAATACATCAAGCCATTTCTCAAACTTAAATTATAAAAAGAAAAAATTGGGTTTTTTTACAAGGTGATGACAACTTGTTATTGTTGGCTGGCTGGCCCTTGACCCAGCAATGTCGAAGTCAATTTTTTTGGCTTAATTTCAACACTGTTTTCCTCAATGCTGATTTCAAATAAAAAACATGCAAAAAAAAAAAACCTGGTTTCTAATGTTCAGGTATAGTAATTTTAACTTTTTTTTTTTTCATATTTTATGTCCAGAAAATAATCATTTTCATTTCACCAACCAATTTCACTCAGAAATGAAAGAGCATTCTTTGCTTTCAGGAAATACTTAGTTTCATGGGGTGCAGATCAAAAGTTTCCTTGATATTTTGTTCAGATGATGACATAAGTTATTTTTCAATATTTATTTCAGGGCAAATAGGTTGCAGAGTGTAACAAAATAACTATTGATATGTTTGTGATGATTTTTACTTAGGATAGAAATGTTTTATCAAACAGATATGTATTGACTTTAGGGGGCTACAGCTACGTGACGTCATTTATGTCCTTCCGTATGATCATTCGGATCTCACGTTAGCTGTCGATTTGTGATGATAACACAATACTCAATGCCTGTCAATAGCGAAAGATGTTAAGATAGCCTCCCTTTATTTTAAACCACATTTTTTTTTCGAAGTAAAAGTTTCCTTAGAAATATATTAAATAATCTTTAAATTAGATAATTTTAGTTAAAAAAATTTTGAAAAACCTATAATTGATTTTTAAAAGCAATTTAAACTCGGATTTTAACTTAGTTTAAAAAATTTAAAAAACATGGCTGATATCGATTTTTTTTTTTTCAATAATTTCGCTGACAAAAAAAAACAAGATTTTTAACTAAAATTTCGGACATGCTAAGAATGAGTAAAAAAATTTTTAAAATACTCAAAAAATACTTCGGTATTTTTTCTTAATAATGATATATATACTTAAGCAGATAAAAAAAATTTTCATCAAATTTAAGGCCTTTCTTGTCAAGCTATGATACTGAAGCTATATTGAATAATTTGTCGATAAATTGGGGGCTCTGTTTTATCTAATTGTGAAGGTGGACCTGAAAATTTAATTGCATCTTTACTGCGAGTTGAAATTGAAGTGCTTTTTCCTGCCATTTTTATTAAAATATCTGAAAAAGAAAATATATGTATTATGAAAAGTTACACAAATGAATATTTTTCAAAATAAATTTCGAAAAATACATACATTTTAAAAAGTAATGTTAATGTTTTGTTTACTTACCTAAAAGTAGAGTTAGTTCTGAGATTAACTTGTAAGCAGGCCTTTTAATAAAACACTTTGAAAATATAAACAAATTACAATAAATATAAAAGTTATATTTTTTTAAATAGTTAAGATATTTTGATGAAAAATACAATAGATGTTTGTGCTAGTTAAAAGCGTAAACAGTAAACAAAAATAAACCGAACTTGTAAGGGGAGGTAATTACTACCGGTTACTACCGAAAAAATATCTAGTAAAAAAGACGCCGTTCATAAGTAGTTATTTGTATTTTAAACTAAATATTTTAGTGTGTTTTATTTTTTACTTTTAGTAAGTTCATTGAATTTATTAAGAGAATAGATACTAAACCTAAAAATATCCATTATTAAGCGGATTTTCTTTTCGTTAAGATTCGGTTTTAATTTAACCAACACATGTTTCCGATGACACCGACATGAGGATAGAAATCGCAATTTATTTTGCCTTTAAGTTCGATTGCTAAAATAAATACGAAGTTTTGAAGAAAAATATTTTTTGTGGTAATTTAGGGGGTTATTTTGCAACTTTCCCCGAGTTATTCTTTTTACGGTTCCAAATGCATGCTGTTTGCTGC
Source organism: Acanthosepion esculentum (assembly GCA_964036315.1). Taxonomy (NCBI): domain Eukaryota; kingdom Metazoa; phylum Mollusca; class Cephalopoda; order Sepiida; family Sepiidae; genus Acanthosepion; species Acanthosepion esculentum. The sequence goes on from OZ038488.1 coordinate 51,955,670, forward strand.
CAGTTTAGGTCCTTGATTATTCTAATATCTTTCCCAACTATATCAAGGTTGCTGAGCAGTTCCAACAGATCTTGGTAGTTAACTTTGTTGAACACCTCTGCATAGTCTATAAAACATAGGTATACGTTCTTCTGCATTTGTATTGTTCTTTCTGATAACATTCTGAGCATGAATATCGCATTCTATGTTCCGGTGTCTTTAATGAACACACAGTGTTCTTGTCCTATATCTGGCCTGATTCTGCCGCACACTCTATTCATCAGAATATAGATGATGAGTTGTTTTTTTTTTTTCACGTGGCTCATTAGGTTGATTGTTCAGTGAAGTTCATATTCGTTTGCACCTGGTTTCTTAGGCAGTGCTATGAAAATAGATCTGCTGAGTTCTTCTGGTATATCCCCACTGTTTATTATTTCTGTGATCTTGTCTATGCCAAAATGATCTACGGTCGTCAGCATTTCCATTACAATTCCGTCTGACCCTGCCACCTTGTTTCTTTTCAATTTGGCCAGTGCAGCTTCTACTTCGGTTTTTAGAATTTCAGGTCTGTCGGTAGTTTTGTGTATTGCTGGTTGTTCTCTTTCATTGTGGAAGAGTTCTCCAATATACTCACTCCGGTGCTGAAGAATTTTTTCTTCTCTAATATGAGCAATCCATTCTTTGATTTTAAGCAGCCTGTTGACAAGCATGTCTTCTATCTTGTTGCTTTATTTGTCTATGCATATCTCCTTTGTTTGTAGTACTCAATCTCTCTATTTCTGCACATTTTTTGTTTAGCCACTCTTCTTTAGCCCACCTGCATTTGGTCCTTATTTCATTGTGTAATTTTCTGTATCCCGTTTTCTGTCTCCTTTTCCAACATGTCGAGAATCTCATTAGTCATCCATTCATTTTTCCTTCTTCGTTCATTCTCTTTTGGGATGATATCATTTGCTGCTGACACTAAAACATCTCTTAGTGTGTCCCATTTTGAGTTTTCATTGTGTCCCTTGTATCTTCTTTTCACATTGTCCATATATTTTTCTTTCAGGTATGGGTCTCTCAGGAGTTTGTTGTATTGCAATTTGGGTGCTGCATTAGGCTTCTTGAGTTGCCATAGTTTCACTCTTAGTTTACATGTAACAGGGCATCCATTTTTCTCTACGTTCGTTACGGGTTCCTAGTCCGAATTTTCCAGCTGTATTCCCTGTCCTCTCCCTGCCTACTTTGGTGTTCAGGTCTCCCATGATAATTATGACTTCTTGTGATTTTCAAAGAGCCTTGGCATTGTCTAGCATGGAGTAGAAAGATTGGATTTCTTCTTTCTTACTTTGCACTGCCAGTGTGTATTATGATAGCTATGTTGAAAGGCTTTCCTGTCAGTTTGACCACCAGAATTATTTCGGATAGTTGGTAGTGTCCCAGAATGCATTTCTTAAATACTTTAGTATCAATCCTACTCCTTTATCATTTTTCTCTCCGCCTGCATAAATAATCCTGTGCAAAATCTCCATTGTTTGGCCATCTGGTTTCACATACACCTAAGATGTTAATTTTTAGCCAGCTCATCTTGTTTCACATTATCTAACTGGCCACAGTTGCTCAACATCTGAACGTTCCATGTCCCGAGAGTTACTTTTTGTTTGATGCAAGCAGTCACAAGATAATGGTCCGGTGACACCTGTCGCTCACGTTGCTTCTTTCTCAGTGAGGGATAGGTTCCAAGGAATTTTAGCCTCTTTACACCGTTTATCCTAGCAGTCACTGGATGACAGTCAGGTGACACCTGTTGCAGATGTCTGTCCTTACCAGGTGAGGAGTTAATTCCCATAGACTTAACACCCTTCACGCTATTAGGTTTCATATTGTGTGTGTCGTTAGCCATGACATATCTTGGGATTAATAATGGAGTGGTTTCTCGTTGCCTTCTCCATGGTGGTTTATGGTGACACCACCTCTAGTTAGCTAGCCATTGACTCAGAGAGTTCTTTTTTTTTTTTAAGTTTTAACTTAGTCTAAATTCCATTGCCCACTATTAAAACAATATGTGATTATTGAACAATTATTTTACTTACACTGGTTACCAAAACCCGAAGTAAGCCACATTACACACTATATATATATGTGTATATGGTATATGACAAAAATTTTAAATTTACAAATTAACCTAACAGGTCTGAAAATAAAAATAAATAAAATATGTCCGATTTTAATCCCAAGACTGGGGGAAGTGGGGTGGCAGTGCTAATATGACCATTTACTTCGTAAAGAAGTCAAAACGCTCCACAACTGTGAACCAGGAATTGAGTTAGCATCCAATACTTGCATGAAAATTCAAAAGAGTTAATATTCAAACCAAGTTTTCAAAAGAAAATAAAAAAAGGAGGAGTAGGCTAAATTCACTTCAATTAAAAAGTAATTGAAGTGAATTTAGTCTACCTTTCTTTTTTCAAAAAGATCAATACTCTGCTAAAAAGAGGTAAGCTTCTAAAAAGGATATTGTTCAGATATCACTTTATCCCTGATGTGGTTGGAAAAATTAATGTTCCTTACAGTGGCTTCAGAGATATGTTTTTCTATCTGTATATGTACTATATGAATTCATATTTATGTTCAGTGAATTAATCACTTGAAAATGTATAAAAATTATTTTCTTGCAGGATTTTGTTTTGGGAACTACATTTGCTCTTGACCCAGACAATTCTCATGTGAGTATGTTTATATGCATTCTTCAATCACTTGTAAAATTATTAGCATATAATGTTGAAAAGATTTTAATCATGAATCAGTGTAGAGCTTGTTATGGTGGATTATTTAAGTTTCTAACAATAGCGTGTAAAATTAGTTTAAAGTTGTAATAATTGTTGATTATTGTTATTACGATTTAATAAGCTAATTTTTATCATATTTATTTTGTTGATATTGTCTCGTACCTGACAACATGAAGAAAATGTTTAAACCACCAAAACTGGATCTCCATTCAAACTCCCCCCACAACAGTAAAGGAATGGAAATAGTGTTAAACAATTTTTTGAATAATGCAGTGACACTACTCTTTACAAATTATGGTTGCTTGTTAGCTGCATTTTATGAATACATAGAGGACTGTACAACATACGAAATGGCTATTATGTCCTAGAAAACTATACATTTAGATGTCAAATGAAATTTTTGCCAGACGCATTCTAGCTATTCATCAATAGAAACCAAGAAAATCTCTGGATAAATTCTTGTGGGAACACCACAAACTAAGCAAAAACTGTTCTTTCAAAACTACCAAGAAGAATTTGTAAGCAATGCATTTATTAACAGTTTAGCTTCTCCTATGATATGCCATAGACTACTTGAGAATTGTACCCTGGATTTGCAGTCTGCCTATAGACAGGCTTTTTCCCTAAACTTGGCACAGAAAAACTTGAACACTGATGAACTATGTCACTGCTACTACAGAGCCTGCAGAAATTCAAAAGGATGAAAATGTGAGTAGACATATTGCTGCATCATTTAGTAAAGGAAGGTTGCTTTGTACTTTTAATAAAAAGAACTGTTTTTTGTGGTGGACTACTACGCTAAAAAAAATGAATGTCCAGCTAGAGATTCCACCTGTCAGACTTGTAAAAAAAAAATAGGACATTATTCAAAAGTGTGTAAATCTAAAAGTAGAAGCATAACTGCTGCCGTGGATGCAAAGAATTTATGCACCATAACAGTGCCAATTCCATAATGTCTATGGCCTGGAACCACTATAGTGTCTGTTGATGGTCACAAACTAAATCCGTTACTAGACTTGAGCAGCTCAGAAAGTTTCATTAACGAGAAGGTTACTTCAAAGTTTCAAATTAAAACCAGACCACTCAACAAAAATCTCAATGGCTTTGACCACAATGAACACCCAGACTTATGGTTTCTGTATTGTTAACCTACAAATAAACAAGGCAACATTATGTCTTCCTTTTCAAAGCTTTAAAGAACTTGTTTAGCAACTTGATACTGTAGTAATGCAGAACATGGCTTACCTAGTATGAAGCGTGTTCGAGTTGCTGCAGCCGTAACAGGAGATCTGGTTCGAGGCATTCAGGCATGCGTGCGCATCGGCTGTGATTTGGTGAAATGGACATCACACCTATGCAGATGCTCACCTATGCTCACTATATAAGCGGCTACATTGCTTGCTAGGGAACAGTATTAATTCTGTAGACGACACTCATGGCATGTAGTCAAAAGAGAAAGCAGTACAGGCGGCATAGGCAAAATATTTAACACAAGCTATTTTGGCCCTTGTGATGGACGCCAGTTTCTGAAACTGATTCCCCTGTTTGATGGTGCTGGATCCATGGTCAAATTGATGGAAAGGGCGGAACTTGACTGTGCGACATGAAGCAGCTGGAACACATCATTCCCTTGAGACTGACAGGCTGGGCAGGGGCAGCGTTTGCCATCTACCAGCAATTGAGAGATGAGGAGAAGGCAGATTATATACCTGACGAGTTCACAGCATATGAGCAATTCATAGTGCACAGGATGCAATCTGATGAATCTGTCAACATTTATCAGGCTGAGCTACAGAATCTTGCAATATTGTTTGGTGTGTTGAGCGTCCACACATGCAGATGCACATTTGTGATTGGACTACCAGCCCAGGTCAAACAACTCCTTCATGCGTCGTCAAGAATGAACATGCTGTCCATTGACCAAATGCTGGCACATGCCCAGGCTATCCTAAAGAACAACACAGAACCAACAATGGTAGTGCCAGCAGCACACCAGTGACACAGACTGAGTCTTGTCATCCCCGTTTATCTTCGTACTGACGTTACATGCTACACCTGTAATAGGCCAAACCACGTGGTACGAGACTGCCTCAGCCGTCAACCGGCCAGCACATCGAGTGGACCCTGTGAGAGGGAACTGGTGTGTATGCGATCAGGAAATAAAGATGTGGGTTGACACAAGCTCTCTGGCTACCAGAGTAGCGTTGGAAGTTGACAATGACATCATTGAAGATGTGTGTTGGCTGCATCCAGATGAAGACTCACAGTATGTAAATCTTGCTGAGCTGGACATGGTGTTAAGAGCTGTTAATCTAGCATTCCAATGGAAAGCAACAATGCTGCACCTGCTGATTCAGCAATTGTGCACCAGTTGATCTCAGACACTATGACCAGGAGAGCAAAAGTACACACCAAAGTTGCCACAGAGATGCTAATAAAATGTTGGCTCAGCACTTTGGAAGGGCCTAACTATCGATGTGGCCTTGATCAAGTCTAGTGCAAACCAGGCCGATCATCTCACCAGGGTACAACAGTGATAGTTCAACGCAATATGAAAAGAAGCAGAGCCTACACAGCCAGTGTGTGCTGCAGCCATTGATGATTCTGCCCAGATAATGAGTATCCATCAGCAAAGTGGGCATCCTGATGTAAAGCGCACCCTGTATTTTGTGAGGCATGTCAATCCTGCAATATCCAATGCTGCAGTTAAGAAAATGGTGGGACAATGTGTGGCGTGTCAGTACCCGGCTCTGGTACAATGTACAGTGGAAGACACTTGGTGCCGAATAGGAGTGAACATGACCCACCTTGGCAGCAGACACTACCTGATGCTGATCAATTGTGGCCCTACTCAATTCTCCATCTGGCACCCAAGGACTCTACCAGCGTCATCCAGCAACTGAAGTCAATATTCTTTGAATGAGAACCACCGACTGAGCTACTCGCTGACAATAGTGCAGCATTTTGTGGGAGCGTATTCAGAAAATTCATAGTAGGCTGAGTGGAAAGGTGCCATCACACCATCAAGCGCATTGCTGCCAGAAAGCAGTGTTCTGTGAAGGAAGTGGTGTATCTCTACAATATAATGCCAAATGGAATCTACACATATAAGGTGTGGGTAAAAGGGATAGACATTGCAACTCCACTGGCATGCAAGGAGAATGCAACCTGCAAAATTGGAATTTGAAAAGAAGGAGGTGACTGGATACCATGGTCTATGTGTAGTTCTGGTCAACAGTATGCCACCAGACTCAAATGAAGAAACTTCCCCCCCCAGAAACTTCACCTCAATAGATGTTCCTCCTGCATTAGATGCACAAACCTCTTCAGTTCCACTACGGAGAAGTACAAGACAGAAGTGACCGCCCCCCCCAGCAGTCACCTGGGTGATCAGAAGATCGGGGGGAGTTAGTAATGTACCTAGTACGAAGTGTGTTCGAGTTGCTGCAGCTGTAATAAGAAATCTAGTTTGAGGCTTACAGGCACACATGCACATCGACTTTGATTTGATGAAATAGATATCACACCTATGCAAATGTATCAACACCTGCTGCTTACTATATAAGCGGCTATATTGCTTGCTAGGGGACAGTATTAATTCTGTAGACGGTGCTTGTGGTGTGTTGTCGAAAGAGAAAGCAGTACAGCCAGCATAATTCAGATCAGAGAGCCCTAAACCTGATCTAATTATACCCAACTAGGAACTAGTTTGTGCTCTTTCTGCTGCTTCTGTTAGTGAACCCATGCTTTTTCCAAACTGGTCTCCTAATTATAAACTAATTACAACAAAATCACAGCAGTTTGGGAAAGATGATGGGAATTTCATTGGGAAGGAAATTGAGAAGCTAATATAACAAGGCATAATTAAACCAAGTTTGTCCCCCTATAGGGCCCAGATGGTTATTGTTAAAGACTCCACTAATAGACATAAGAAGTTATGTGCTGATTACTCACAAACTATCAACCGATTTACAGTACTCTATGCTTATCCTCTTCCATGTATTGAAGAGATTGTAAATAAACTAGCCAAATACATATGCTTTTTGGTCTTTGATCTGAAAAATGTCTATCACTAAATTTCCCTAAGGCAAAATGAAAAAGATCTTACACTGCATGAGAGAAAAACAGTGTCTTCTGTATCCTCACTTATTATCCTTGGCTGCTGGGTAAGTAATAGGATAATTAAACCTGACCCAGAAAGACATCAGCCACTCCAAGACTTACCCATGTCAACAATCCTAAATTCCTTAAGGAGAGTTGTTGGTATGATTGCATACTCTGCTAAATGGATACAAAAGTTCTCTGACATAATCCAACCACTGATTAAAAAACAAGACTTTTCCACTTAAAGCATTTAAATCTCTGAAGAAACAGCTGGAGAATGCCACTGTAAAATATAAATGAAGACTTACTCTTTGTTGTTGAGTGTGATGTTTTAGATATGGCAGTGATAGCTACTTTAAGCCAGAGAAGTAGACCAGTGGCTTTTATTTCATGGACCCTGCAGGGGAGCAAATTGCACTGTCCATCTATAGAAAAAGAAGCAACAGCAATAATCAAGGTTGTTAAGAAGTAGAATCACTTCTTTTCAAGACAACATTTTACCTTGATTACAGACCAACTTTCTGTGGTATTCGTGCTTGATAACCACAAGATGACCATAATTAAAAAGGATAAAATTTTAGAATGGGGAATTGAGCTGTCTGCTTTTAGCTACTCGATAAGATATCAGCCTAGAAAAGACAATGTTGCCTCTGACACACTTACTAGAGAATTTTGTGCTTCAGTGTCTTCATCAGCTCTTGGTGATCTGCATCAAGGACTATGCCATCCTGGAATTAAACAAATGCTCTATTTCGTACATACTAAAAAGTACTCTTCTCAACAGAAGAAGTAAAGGGAGTATGTTCTTCATGTCAACGATGTTCACATGGAAAATGGAACTCTAATTAAAGCTATTCAACCTTTGGAATGTCTAAGCATTGATTTTTAAGGTCTCCTACCTTCAAGTTTGGGTAATGTTTATATCCTCACCATTGTGCATGAATATTCTGTTCCCGTCTGCTTTTCCTTGCCTAAATATGCATCAACAGTAATAAAATGTCTTTACCAGTTATTTGCATTAACTGGCTTTCCAGGTTATATCCACTTTGATGCTTCTTTTCTAGCAAAAGAAATAAAGGCCTATCTATTAAATAAGTGGTAATTGACAGGCTGAAAGATACAGTGGCATCATCTGGAAGGCAATTAAATTAGCTCTTAAGTCAAACAAACTGGATGATCACCATTGGGAGTCAGTATTCCCCAACGTCCTACACTCCATTAGATCTCTCCTGTCAACTGCAATCAACTCTACCCCACATGAATGCTTTAGTTTCAAAAGACACTCTTCTTTTGGTTCAGCTCTGCCAACTTGACTAACAAGCCATGGACCAGTACACCTTTGCCAGTTCATCAGAAACAAGAACAAACCTCCAATGAATGAGGTTGAGCTGATAGACACAAATCCATCCTATGTTACCGTTAAGCATCAAGATGGATGAGAGTCAATGGTAACATTAAAAGATCTATCACCATGTCTTGTATCAGAAGCAGAAAATTGTTGTAATAAAGGAACCCTTTGAGTTCTCATCAGTGCTGATAGAAAGAACCAATTACATTGAGGCTACAGCTGAAAATGTAGATATCATTAGTAATGGACAGTACTCATCTCAGTCACCTAAACTTGATGCACCCACCCCTTCTCTAACTGAAGTTGACTGTCCAGTAATAATAGTGATTGATAGCCCTAGAAGAATTCCTTTGTGAATTAAGATTATCAGCCTTTAAGGAACTCTCCTGGACTATGACACACTTCCTACATATCACGATGAAACAAAGGCAGACTATTTAAGTCTCTAAAAGTAGCCTGTAAAATTGTAATGTGTAATTAAAAAAGTAGCCTGTAAAATTAGTCTATTAAAAAAAGTAGCCTGTAAAATTAGTCTATTAAAGCTTCTTATGAAAGTTGTAATAATTGTTGATTATTTTCATTACACAAATAAATTTAAAATATTGGATTTTATACATCTCCATATATCAGCTCTCAGGCTTAACTCTTCTTCAACTTTATCAATTATCTCTATGGAGTAAATATTGGAATAAAATTACAATCGCCACATTCAAATGGCATCTATATCATGAATAGCAATATGTGTAAATAGCCTAATTCAATAATTAGATTCCTTTGCAGAGTTTGGCTGTAAACATTTACTAAAACACACTCTCTGCTTTGTAACAGCTCTTCATTTGTTGAAATGAAATAAGAGTTGTTTGTTTTGATTAGCCTAAATTGCTTTTATAAAAGGCTCAGTAAACTTTGACATATTCATTGAAAACAAAATCTACTGAAAAAGTGAGTGCAACTGGAACATTATTATTGATATCTGATTATTACTGTTTGGCTAAAAATCTAAAGAGCATTTATTACTGTCAGAAGCAGCCTATTCTCCAGAGACAGTAATTCTAAAGTAAACTATCTCAAACAATATAATTAAGAATGGAATTAGTATCAAAATGTGACAGTTTTTAATACTTGCTATAGGTATATTTTCATGAAAATATTTATAAAAATGTCAATGATATTTACAGGCTTTCTGTGCTATTTGCTGTCATGGTGGTGAAGTATGTATATGTTGTTTGGTTCAGTGTGGCCGGTAAGTGTTTGAAGAAATGATATAAACAGCATTTTGTGCATTGTTTTTGTATTCAGTTGTTGAAATAAGAAAACAGTTGAATAAATGTAAGTATTATTGAACTTTGTACTCTACAGAAAGGAAACTTGATTTAGCTGAATACTTTAGATGATATTGCTAGACAACAGGAGAACAAATGACAACATAAGAAAAGGGTTTTCAAACTCTTCAAAAGCCTCAACTTTGAAATAGAAGTCGAAATGAAAAAAAAAGTTGTCAAATATCTGGACATAGAATTAAACCTACAAACTGCCAGTGTCTCTCCATACATGAAACCCAACACAAAATTGAAATACATGAATGTTAGATCCAACTGTAGGGGACCGGCGGGTTAATGTGAGGATAAAATCTCTGGACTAAGACTTCCTGCTGGCCAGTCCCGCTACATAGTAATGTTGGACTATGATGGAGTCCAAAGAAAGCAAAATAAAACGAACAAGACAAATATATATGTACAAAACAATTATATATTAATGACAAACAGATTGATACAAGAATTACAAATACATCATTTAAAACATGAATAAAATGTTAGTGTCTGTATGGAAAGTTGTTTGTGTGTGTGTGTTGAATGTCCGTACGGTTGTGAATTTTGTTTTAGCGTGTTCCCAGAATATGGGAAACGCTGATTGTGTATTAGAGTTCACATATTGGATATGTTAGAGAAAGTTTTTCAGTACCTCGCACCACGTGCGAGGTTGCCAGCCACAGGAGAGGCAGTTTGGCTGCACGTGTGCAAAGGCGTGGAAAGAGAAAGAGGCGAAAGGTCAGCCCGTATTTATACTCCCGGGAGAGAGAGAGACCCCTGTTGAAAGGGGTTACGAAACGAAGAGGAGATAACCCGATAATACCCTGCATTTGGATGAAAAGTGAGAAAAACGAACTTTTCACATGTAAAAAGTTTTAAATATTGTTCTTGTGTACTGAAAAGAAAATGTGTCCGTGTTTGCAATGCATGATTCGACGAATGTATTTGTGTTGTCAAGGTTGTATATTTCTCTAGTGAGTCAGAGAAACGTCGGTAGTGTTCAGCATTTATCCACGTTGAGTTGAATTTGTCGTTCGTCATGAAACGAAGAGGAGATAACCCGATACAACCACCCTGCAAATATAATAAAGCACAATCCTAAAGGAATAGTCTAGGTTATCTAGAAACTCTTCTAGTAAAATAATTTTGGAAGATAAAAAGAAAGAATATGAGAAGATCTTAATAGAAGAGAACCATAAAACCAAACTGGAATTTAAACCTCAAATAAAAGTAAAAATGAAGAACAATTCAAGGAAAAGAAAAAATATCATCTGGTTTAACTCCACTTTTAACTTAGAGGCAAAATGTAAAATAGGGAAGATATTTTTCAAATTACTTACTAAACACTTTCCCCAAAATTCAGAATTACATAAGATATTTAATAAAAACACAGTTAAATTAAGCTACAGGTGTACTAGTAATTTAGAAATAATAATAAAAAGACAAAACACCAGAAATTTAAGAACTAATGGGTACTAAAATATAATTAACATTAGTGAATTATGCAACTGTAGAAATGAAAATAGATGTCCATTAAATGGAGTTTGCAAAACTGAAGCAGTAATTTATAAAGCAGAAGTAATAGATACAGATGTGCAGAACAAAACATGCATAATACTGAAGTGGCTGCTCCAATCGGGTAGACGGTTAATGAAGTGCGGCTGCTCTGGTTGCGTCGACGGGGTTGCAGGTTGTTGATGAGTGCGGTCACTCCGATCGTATCGACAGGGTTGCAGGTTGTTGATGAGTGCATGGCTGCTCCGGTCGTGTCGACGGTTGGAGGTAGAAGTGAGTGCCGAAGAACCTTCCATAGATAATTACTATCAATAGTGTACGGGAAAGGTTTGTTGATTGTCACAGGTGGGCATTGGTCATCAGGTTTGGTTAGGTCTGTTGGTTGGCTGGTTTAGTTATTGCTGCTGATCTGCCAGGTCGAGTCCAATCGAAACCTCCCGTAATAATTACTAACAATAGTGTGCACAGGGAAAGGTTGTGGACGACGTGCGGGCGGCCAGTAGGAGTGGTATGCCGAGAGTCAGAAGTGTAGAGAGTGTATATGTGTTCCAACTCGCGTCCAGTTGGCAGACGAAAAAAAAAATGGGAGCGTAACTTAATACACAGCCCAAGGCGGCATCCTGGCCTCGAGGCCAGGTGCCTGTGCACTGACCGTGTCAGAACTGACCGGTCAGTATCGTGGATTTACTTGACCTCCCACAGGGCCAGGTTGTGACACATGGTCGGGGTTTTACATGGGAAGGGAGGGGGAATGGACCTGAGTTTTCACCTGGGCCGCGGTGCTTTGGCTTTAGCTGGTCTTAGCTTGTCCAAGCTGGTCATTAGTTGGTCTTAGCTTGTCATAGCTAGATGTAGCTGCGATACTACCAGCGCAGGGACGAATCCCTGCGACCGGCCTGTATCAGAGATCGAATCTTGGAGCCGAGAAACGAACGATCGGTACCGACCACGACGGGTCAGTATTGACCTTGAATTAGGCGATGAGTCACTGTGTTAAGTTCGGAGTGCCTCACGACAGAAAATGGCGTTACTGAAATGTCAAGAATCTCACTAAAAATTGAGTGGAGATTTCTATGTGAAACTATCGGTGTAAAAACGCTTGGAGGTGTATTACGATTAGGTTCATAACAACCGTGAATGAAAGAGGTAATCAGTTCATCTCCAAAACGAAATTACAAGCATGCAGGGATCATGGTGGAAAGGTCAAGGTTGAAAAATAATGCCGTTCTCTACCGCCTTTAGTGAGCGGCCGAAAGCGGCTGCAATACACACAGGACATGGGTCATTTAAAATTCTCCTTTTTTCTTTTCTTTTTTTTAAATAAAAATTGTTTAAATTTCAAGTTACATTTGTATTTGAAAAGAAAAACTTTAGTTAAATAAAAATTAGGAGAGACAGACATGACTTACAGTCAACATTAGTCATGTTGAATATTTGTTTTATGAATTTAACTATATTTTATTTAAAATAATTTTTAAAAAATAAGGCTCACTATAGTTTTTTGCTTTAATAAAACTTAACTGAAAATTATTTATTTTTTTATGCTTGTTACAAACCAAAAAACAATAAAGTTTATTTTTTAAAGATTGAATAAAAAATATTTTCCATGAGATGGCCAAAAGATATTAATAAGTCAATAATACACACACACACATAAAAACTACTGCCCTTTAGTGTGATACCGAGTCTGTATATACAGGGAAACCGCTCATCAATGGACCAATAGAGATCCATTAAAGCCAATCATCCATAGATGGGAAGGGATTATTTATGAATTAATGAATCCACTATAGTAACTACCAATAGTTATGATCATAATGTGGATTTTGTCCATTGTATCCAAAGTCTGTTGATGGGTGGTTTATCTGTATATTTCTTTTGTAGCCAGACACATACACACACACACACTCAAATATTTGAATGAATAAATATTAAACTTTTTGCCAAATAATTGTATTTAATATTCATTTAAATTTACTTGTTGTTTTAATATTCATTTTTTTAAAGTTACACTTTTATTAACTATAAATGTGAAAATAAATTCAAGAGAATAGACATTTTAAAAATACTTACTTGGATAGTGTTTAGCAGAATAAAAAAGTAAAAACAAATGGTAATCCAATTTGGGAATAAGAATTCTTACTATTCTCTTTTACTTTTTAATTCTGAGAATTTTGAATGCATTTTAATTTTAAAATATCTTCATAAATACAAATCATATGATCATAATATTTTTTACAAAAAGCTGGCTTGCATGATAATGAGTCAATATGCATATTTACTTTGTCATGAACTATTGTAGTTTTTTGTTTTAGCCGGACAACTGCCCTTTATATATATATATACACACACACACACACACACACACACCTAAGATGTGGTTTAAGGACTGCATCAAGTATGTGCTGAAGAAATGCAATGTTCCTTGTGAGCACTGGGAAGAATGTGCATCTGATTGTAATAATTGGAATGAGGCTGCTTGGAGAGGAAGGTGTTACTGAGGAGGAGGAGGAGGAGAGACAATGCACACAAGGCTTAAAAGAGATGTGTGTAAAGGCATCCCCATTGAACTTCCTGGAAGACACAAGCAGGCAGCTTGATCTGATGTGTACAGCTTGTGATAGAGTGTGTTTGTCAATGGCTGGTCTAAGGAGTCACTTGAGAGTGCACTGACAGAGGGTGGCAATTGACTATAAAGCCATAGACATCCAGCAACTGAAATGTGATATTTGCGTTAAGACATGTGGGGCCACAAGTGGTTTCATGCAACATTTTAAATTGCATGATAATGTAACACCCACTGTTGCACCTGTTAAATGCCTTGTTTGTACCAAAGTATGTAGGCCCCTTGCTGGGATAGAGACACATTCGTTCAGTACATCTGTAGATATTCTCCAGAAAGATACGTAGTAATGACTGTACTTGAACACGAGTTGGCAACCACCATATATATATATATATATATATATATATATATATATATATATATATGGTTAAATACTTCTTGAGTTATTAAACTCTGGTGTATCTGATGCTAAGTAAATAGTCATATTGAATAATTTCTGTTATTGGTTTTCTTCAGTTAAGTTTCTCCTTGAAATATATATATATATATATATATATATATATATATATATATATATATACACAAGGAATGTTAAAAAATCTCCTTTTTCTCTTGGATTACACCTGATAGGAGCTGAATAATGGATCAGCTGAAACGTTTTTTTTATGCCATGATCCTTCATGATGTAAGCAGTCATGTTTCTCTGCATATTCCGTTTCTTTATCATCTATGAATTACTGTGACTTCATGCAATGATTTCTTGTTGCTTTCTCCAAAGTTTTGAATTTAGAGTGTGTCCTTATCTTTGATTGGCTGTCACCCAAGGATAGAGATCCCAGTCTGCTCTTGCATTTAATCCATAATGAAGAGAAAGAGATGGACATTTGTGCAAAAACAAATATAACAGACAAGGCAGGAATTTGAACATTACTTATCAATCCCACTTTCTGCTCCAATAATTGCTACTGGACATCCATAAAATGTGTTAACGGCAAAGACATGCTTTGAGTTTTCAAGCAGCATTGCATATATTAAACTTTGTTGCTTACATTTTTATAATCTTTTCTTTAGTTTCTCTATGTAAAAAATATAATTTATGCTGATAACAGCCTAAATTATTTTCAGTAACTTTAAATTATTATTGCTTTAAATAACTTTTAATTATATTAATGATATTTTTATAATAAAAGAAAAACTTAATTAAAAGAAATGATAGTCTGTTTTCTCTTGTATTAATTATTGAATTATGGTTTGCATTTTTTTTTTTCTTAAAATGAAATAATTGGTTTTGTTATTTCTATTTTTTTTCCTTTTTTTAACAGTGTCTACTGTAAAAGCTGCATTCAAAATTGGGTTTCTGATTCTGCTTGGGAAAAGGTAAATAATATTTACTCTATGCTTTCTTGCAACCAGTCCTCCTCCTCCTCCTCCCAGTATAGACCCATTAGTCAGTATCCTCAGTGAGCTCTTTGAGGCTTTAATCAACAAGAAGGTCATCAACCACCTGAATAGGAACAACCTCTTATGTGACGAGCAGTATGGGTTTCGAGCAGCCCAATCCACTGCTGACATCCTAACTACCATTACACACAGAATTAGTGAGGCCCTTGACAACACACATACCGCAAGGACCATAGCATTAGATATCCTGATGGCCTTTGACAAGGTGTGGCACAAAGGTTTTCTAAATAAGCTCTCCAGCTATGGAATCACTGGAAGGGTTTTCACAATTATAAAATCCTTCCCAACAGGTAGATCCCTGAAGGTAGGTATTAACGGCCAGTCCTCCAAGGTCCTAGCAGTCAACACAGGCGTCCCCCAGGGTTCACTTCTCAGCTCAACCCTCTTTTGGTTTACATAAATAAGCTACCTAAGAATATACTCCAATCATTTGTAAATGTTTATGCCGATGATACAACGATATACCGGCACACCTCTAAAACTCCTGATGATCAGAGATTGGCAGCTGACTGGTCCTCCGATCTAACACTAACTTCCCAGTGGGAAAAAACTAGCTGGTTACATTCAATGCCTCTAAAACTAAACTGGTTACATTCCATCACTGCTGATCAAACCCCGATCTACTGCCAGTCATGATGAATCTTTGTCTCCTCAAGGAGGTGCTGTCCCTCACGAGGATATTGGGCTTCAAACTCACGCTTGACCTCAAATGGAATTCCTATAAATGATCCATCGCTCAAGATGCAAGTAAAATGATCAGCTCCCTGTACCACTCTAGCAAGTACCTGACTCCTTATGCTATCCTCTACCTTTGTAAGAGCCAGAGTACTGTTGCCATATTTCGGGAGGAGCTGCCCCCTCCTCACTTTCCAACTTTGATAGTGTTCAAAATTGTCTTCAGATCCTTGTGCGAGAAGAATTATTTCCCACACCCCAACCTCTCTCTCACAGGCAGAACGTGGCAAGTCTCTCACTGTTCTATCGCTACTACCATAGAAAGTGCTTGGATGAACTGCATCTCCAGGTTCCACCAGGTCAGATTTTCAAGGTTAAGACCTGCTATGCCACTTACATAGTAGTAAACCACCCACATTCACTCTGTATTCCATTGGTGAGAAGTAAGTTCCACTCAAACAGCCTCTTCCCACAAACCATTGCTCTATAGAAGAGACTCCCAAGTGGATGTTTCCCCAGTCACTACAATCTTTGTTCTCGTGTCAACTGTTATCTTCTCCTCCTATCCATATAAACTATCCCTTATCATAACCCTCTATCTCAAGTAGCGTATGGACCTTGTACAGGGTGAACCTTACTGTAAAAAAAAAAAAATTATATTAAATGAAAGCTCTTAAGTTGTGATGTACCATAATGAGAAGAAGAAACAAAATTCTGACTTGAAATTAAAGCATAAAATATTCTTTCTGTCTATTACTTTTATAAATCTATATTAAATTGGTAAGTCCTTGAGATATTTTAACTTATTTCATTATATTATTTATTTGTGATCCATTTCTCTTATTGAAAAAAGATATTTCTCTATGTAAAAAAAAAAAAAGCAATAAAACTTTTGACATCAATATCACTGTTCACCACTCATTGCATGAAGAAATAATGCTAGGTGTTACAAAATTAATTCTTTAAAAAAATATCTTATATTATGACTATTGATTATTTTTGCATAAGAGGTAATGGAATTCCCAAGTTCTCAATGTTATTCCTCTGAATGGCTGCTGCTCATATAAGGGATCCTTGAAGAAATAAATCCTTAAACTGTTCTAATCCGTTAAAAAGAAGCCAGTGATATGTTTCTGTAGATTCCATTGAAGTTTTAAATTATATTAAAGTGAAAATAATTAAAACTTAAATGTTCACTATTTTCATTAGCCAAAAGTGAAACTAGCAAAGCAAAATTTAATTTCATGTTAAAAACTTTCCAGATAAATCATGCAAGGCAAAACAAATAATGTTTTGTAGAAACAAAATAAACAAAACCAAAATAATCAGTATATATAAATAATTCTCAAAAGAAAAATGGAAATAAAAATTATGTTGCTGTAATGATATGTAAATGTCAAAGTTTGATCATTTGCATATGGACAAGAGCAAGGCCAGTGCAAGGGTCTCATGACCACACACCCCGAATCTATGATACAGGGATCCCACTCTACGACATTTCGATTTTCATAAGGTAGTATTCATACAAAATACAAATTTTATTGCAATTTAATTATGAACAATAATGGATCATATGTAATATAATTGAACAATTCAAATAGAAACATTGAAAATAAACACAATGTATCTAAATACAAATTGGAGATATGTCTTTTGAATAAATTTGTTTGTAAGAGTTGGGTATGCTCTAACACTTTTGCCCCAGCTCCTCAACCTCCGACTTCTTACTCTCTGGGTTGAAGTGTCTACTTGGTCTTAACCTAACTTAAGGGAGTGACCATAGGTCCCCTGCGCATCCGTAGATCATGTGACCGGTCCACTGGTTTAATCCTGCTTCCTGCCCATATTGTGTTTGGTTTGATCCAGAAAGCAGATGTGATGTTCATCCATTCACAGTCGACTGAAGATGTAGACACGGCTGGAGAGTCTGTGCTAGGAAATTTAGAATGCACCAAAAAAATATATATATCCGCAGAAAGCCGGACAAACAACTATTCAATGGTTGAATTGTTAATGTCTTTTACATAGCAGAAAAGAATAGTATAGAAAAGAAAATGCGTCCTGGATATGACGTTAAACTGCATCCAACAGCAAGGCCTCTGATCAGGAGGTTTTGAGGAAGCGTGTAACCACCTCTTAATTGCTGGTGTTCCCAGGTCCACCCTGACCCAGGGTGGTAGCACCTGTTGGGGTCCCAGCTATGGGAAAATAGTGAACTTCCAGGTCTTTTCCAGCACATTGAAACAATGATGTTGCCAACTACACTTTTTTGAAACAATGATGTTGCCAACTACACTTTTTTTGAAACAATGATGTTGCCAGCTATACGTTTTTGAAACAATGATGTTGCCAGCTATACATTTTTGATATATTTAGTAAATGCTGGATCTGGCATTAAATAACCCATAGTGGTTGATATGCCATAAAACCCCAAACAACCAACTAGAAAAGAAATGGGTTACAGAAAAGAAAATAATTGACATAAAAACTCATACACTAGATTCTAGACAGAGAGAGAGTGTTTTGTGATTAGCTTGTTGTGAAATCGTCTCAGAACGATATACGACTCTTGCGATGGAGAGATAGAGATTTCTGTGCGCGGCTTAGTTTATAGTTGCCTTCCTCCTTGGCGATAGTAACAGTAGTAGTAATCTTTGTGGAGCAGAAGCATCGGTGCTTATATTAACAGTACATGTTAGCAGGGATTTTGTTCCAATCCCTGACGTCACTTCCAGTCTCCGATATCTCTCCACCCAGCTCGTCTGCACTCATCAACAGACGAGCCCGAAAACAACCTTTTGATTATTGTAGCTTGTTTGACGTTTCCGTTTCCAGTGGTAGTAATAATAGTAGCAGTAGCAGTCTTATATTGTTGGAGGAGTAATTCGCTTCTTCGTACTTATATCAACAAAATATGTTAGCAAGCATTTGGTTCCAATCTCTGACGTCACTTCCAGTCTCCGACCTCTCTCTACCCAGCTCAACTGCACTCAACGGCAGACAAGCCAGCCACTCTGTCAACAGATTTCTGTGCGCGTTTATGTAGATAAACCTGGTTGATCATAGATCAACCCTTGGCCTGCACGCGATTATCACGAGTGCTGCCTTCAACCCAAAATCATGTGAATTTCAAAGTTCCTCATAACCTTAGTAAGCTCTTTCAAATTTTAACCAATAAAAATTATCTCGATTATCTTCCATTGTCTTCGTAATGACCCAATTCCAAATGGGCTAGATCAGATTCCCATCAGTAAACAAAATTGTTCTGACTAATTTTGCTCTTCAAATCTACCACAATTTCAATAATAAAAAAAAAATATGTGTGTGTGTGTTTCCCAAACTCTCGCTGTTACAATGCCATGATTTAAACTATGATACTATGAATGTTCAATAATTTCAAAGGCTGAGAATATAGTTATGCTGGTTGAAAGAAAGAACTTCATTACAATGATAACTCACAGGGCAAAGTTGAAGAGAGTTGGCCATATTGAAAAGAAATCAGCTTAGTGTTATTGAACATGTTGAGCAATTGATCTATGTTATGTTTGCACAATAAAATCAATTAAACTTATGATGACACAGAAAAATCACAAGTGTACCATACTACCATGTCAAATGCAGAAACTAGAACTGTGTCAATGAATCTCTGGACTGACCCATATATCTTAAACAATGGGTGTGCATAATTGAACCCACAGACACAGTATAAATACACGTAAAAAAATTTTGAGTTTGTAGTAAGTTGGTATTAGAGTTTAACAGCAGCTGTGAGAATAGAAATCTTTTCATATAGAACACTCCTCAGCAGGTATTTGACCAACCTGCCTTTCATATCTGTAAAGCATATGTTGGCTGAAAACCCTTGAACAGTCATGGTTCTTAAAATCAACATGAATAGTTCATTTGCTTCTATAGACCTGTCATTAATAAACTTTGTTATTCAATCACCAGTTTTTCTCATTATTTGGAAGGGCCATCATTCCCATATTGCATGGATGTTCCAACAAAGTCCTTTGTCAGTTGCCCTGTGAGCACAGGGTCAAGGATGAAATAAAAGTGACCAAACAAGGGTGTGCTGTAACAAAATCAGATTCTGATTAGTTTGACCATGTTATTTTTTTTAATAACTGTCATATAGTTATAGCTGTGCAATAAATTAAAATAGCTCTTAACTTAGATTTCAGTGTGAATTAAGAAAGGTTAAACATTACATTATTATGAGTTAAAATAAACCCAGCAATACCTTTTCTTTGTTAGTGCACATTTTCAACACTGCTTCATATGTCTATGGATGTAAACTGAACACTCTTGCATAAAAAGTCAGAACTTTAAACAAGCTTTACTTACTTCATATTAAACAAGTCTGATAATGTTATTGGACTTTTTAATTTAAAAAAATTTTTTTTTATAGATTCTTGCTCAAGATCCATGGGTCTGTTTCCTTTGCAATACACAAGTGTCTGTAGCTACACATGGCTGTCTGAAACCAAAGAGGAACTGGAACATCAATATAATTCAACTGTTCCTCTCTCATCAACAGTTACAGGTTGGTCTTCATTTTCTGTGTGAGATAGCTAGCTTGATTTTTACCTAAAATTGTATACGATTTATGATTGCCCAAGGTTTTGGAATAAGTAATTTTAGAAAGGAAAGGAAAAAATATCAAGAAAATCACTAGCAGTAAAATATTTGAAATCAAAAACAATGTTATTATATTTTCATTATTAAAACACTATGATAACAATTTTTTTCATGGAAATTTTTTTATTTATCACAAGCGTACAAATTTATGAATTTTGCTAAATGTTAATACATATTACGAGTCATGTGATAACACACATCATTTTTATAATGTAGTTACATGAGTATATGGTAATTGTTCTAATGAAATACTGTGATAAATTATGATACAACTGTTTAAATTTTAGGAACCAATAACATCAAATAAATATATGAAAATTGACCCACTAATGAATACTGGTATTTTAATTAACATTTGCTGTCTAAGAAACCTGTTTAACCCCAACTAAGTACAACACCATGTTTAAATAAAAGTATATCATTGAAATCAAATAATCTGTCATTTTTGTTGTATTTCAGGAACCTGATTTGTCATATCTGATGAATGATCCCACTCCCCCACCTCTTCGTGTATTGTCTTTATTTGATGGAATTGGTACAGGTAAGGAACCAATGATGAAATTAACAATATAGTCTCTTTCACCTTCAGTATGATTAACATCTTACTCTTTTGTCTGTTATTTTTAGTACATAATTTATTTTTGAATAAAATTAGTAGTTCTGTTGTACTAATTTGTAGCATATTCAATCCTATACAAAAATAGATTTATTCATACAGTTTGAAGATATGTTTTGAGATACCTACTTACATTATGTAATTTATATTCTTTTAATGAAAATTGCAATACCATTTCTTTTTATTCTTGATGGAAATCAAAATGTAAACATCACATTATGTTAATTTGTGTTGCTCCCACCATATTTAGACTACACTAATTAAGCTAGCTTTTCATGTAACTTTCTTGTAGCATAAAGATACCCATTAGAAAATAGCTCGAAAGACCTCTGCACTTACATACATACATATAGCTTTACAATATATGCTTCAATTTTTTTCTTACTGATGGATTAATTTCTAAGATTGGCTTTAGTTCGATGCTGAACCTTTGGAATAAATTGACTCATTGGTACAACACTTTTGCAAAATTCTTGAACAATATCAATAAACTTTGCTATATATGACCCCCCCCCCTTACAGTGTGCAAATGTGAGTGTCCCATATTCTGCTCATTTCATAAATTTGGAAGTAAATTAATTGTTAGTATTGTATACTGAGCCAAATATGTCACTGTGGAGATCTCATGTTAATTACTGGCAGTGAAAACTAGAAGAAGAAATGACTATTTACTGACAATACACTGCCTTGCCATATTAGGTATGTATCTATTATCTAACATCAATGTCAGTGAAAAGAGATCTAAATACAGTGTTTAATACAGTTGACTTATATTATGCCTACCATCAAATTGCAATAATAAATAAAGACATAATGGATGAAATTGATTTTCTCATGTTCTTTTTTGTGTTACAAATGTTGCAGCTTTCTAGAAGAACCTATTGATAAAGTTATTAAGATGAAGGTATAAAACACACTTTTACATATATTGACAATGTCAAAAGATATGGAAAAATGTAAGAACATGATAAAAATTTGCACGAATTTATATAGTTGTTGTTGTTGTTGAACATCTTGATGTTTACCAATAAGAAATGGTCAAATATCAATTAATTCTCTAAGTTATACCATTGCAAATGGTACTATTAAGCTGCTTTTAATCTGTTTGCTGGTGTCCTGGGATTTCCTTCTTGGGGCTTTCATGTTAGCTTTTAACATCAGTGATAGTCTTTGTCAGTTGTTTTGTATTTTTGAGATACCAGCATATTCACTTAGATTGAAGCCAAGAATTTATGTCTAAAGAAGTGTAAACATAGTGTAGCAAGCAGTCATTCAATTGCCTGTAATCCACAAGAAAATGTTCAGGTACTTTACCTGACCATTTCTTGGAAAATAGTACTATTGATTCTCTAGACTCTTCACAAATTGCATTGTGAAGAACTGTACTGCCACAGGCCCTTCACTACATAAGATGCATGTTACAAGACACCGTAATCAAAATATTTTGCCACCTGAAGAGAACCCTGACCATCTCTCATTCTCATATATAGTTATCTAAACCTATGTTATTTTTATGAGCCAACATATATGCCAGAATAAGTTTGAATCTTTTTATGAAAGCAAACTACTAGAAGCTAATCCACAATATGTTCATATTCAACTTCAAGATGGATGATAGACAACCATATCACTTTTGATACATTCTGCAAACTAAGCCTGAACAGCAATTAGTTGAAGTGGCGGATTATTCTAACTTCACAGTAGCTGAGTGGGAAGATGAGAATGAGGTTCTTGAAACTTAAACTCAAGTGGTTACTGGTAAAATTAAGAAAATTGGATCAAATATCTCTGACACTCATCAGGCACCTGAACAGAAACACTTGAAAATTCAACTCTTACCCACTATTCAATAAAAGCTGAACATTTGATTTTACTGTCCTGCATTGTTTGATGCACATTTTGCCTAAATCACAAGATTATGAATAAAGATGATTATTTTGAGTGTTATAGGTGGGCAGAATGTTATGTTTACTATTGGAGAAATATAATGTAAATTTTCATATAAATTTATAATAAATTATTTCATACTATAATGAAAATTATAATTTCACTTTTGTTACATTGTCAGATATTAATATTTTTCTAATGATTAAAGTTTGAATTACCAAACAGCATTCAAATATTACCTTATGCTCTAACAGTTGGAAGTTCTGGTTCATGTGCAATAGAGAAGTCAATTACATAAAATCCAAATGTATAAATACTAATTATTGGTAGGCCTACCATATATCTCAGTTTGAGGAGTTTGCCTTGATGTTATAAGAAAGCTATCAATGTTCTTTTGTTTTCTGTGTGTATGAACTCTGAAGCTTAAGTGGGCTTTGATCATTATTGGGTATCCCCAAGAAAGTTAAATAGACTTGCCAAAGAGTGACTTAAAGGAAAAGTAAATACCACTTGGAGCCAGTCATAAAAGCAAATCTTCACTTGTACTAATGAGTAAATAAGGTGTTTTGTAGTTTTAAATCCTGTTGTTTGATTTTCTTATTACTAACACGTCAAGCATTATAATAATCATGAAAACATTTTATTATATAAGGAAACTAGACCTATAATAAAAAAAATTGAAAATTGTTCTGGTTTGGAAATTATTGTATGCTGAGCTATGTAAAACTATTAATGCCTTAATAAGATGATTAATTTCATCAAACATTTGATACTTGTTCTGAAAAATTGTCTAATAAATCCTTTTTAGGTAAAGTTGCTCTTGATGAACTGGGAATAGTGACTAATGGTTATTTTTCCAGTGAAATTGATTTGGATGCTTTGATAGTGACAAGGGTGAACCATGGTAACAACGTCACAGAAATTGGAGACATTACACAGCTTACAGAGAAGAGGGTAAGTTGATTATAGAGATTGAAAATTCAAACATAGTCAGAAATTTGATTTACATCCTTGTCAAAATATGCTTTATACATTTTAATATTTCAAATAAGAATTAACATAACATATATAGG
Source organism: Acanthosepion esculentum (assembly GCA_964036315.1). Taxonomy (NCBI): domain Eukaryota; kingdom Metazoa; phylum Mollusca; class Cephalopoda; order Sepiida; family Sepiidae; genus Acanthosepion; species Acanthosepion esculentum. Next base: position 51,979,616 of record OZ038488.1, read on the forward strand.
ATTCAGGAGATTTAATATCTACAATAAATTTACGCCAGGTCGTAATGAATAAACAATGGAAAAATTACCATGTAAATGTGGCTTTATTCAACTCAAACAGAGCATATATTTGTACAAAACTTTTGCACGTGTTCACAGTAAGCAATCTGCCATTTTGATGTGCAAGTTCTGTAACAGGGAGATAATTATGTGAAATCTATAACATTCATCCTGATCAAATAATATTACCACCTGATCTTTATGGAGCATAACATTCCATCTGTGAATGGTGAAGTAGTTAGGTGTATTAGAATATTGTTCATGATTTGACATTAAATATTCCTGAAAGGAAAAAAGAAAGCATCACTATGCCATTTATAATCAAGCAACTGTTAGTTATCATAACAAGTGACAGAACTTTCTTTCCAATCTAACAAAGTATTCTCAAGAAAAAATGAAGTTAAAAATTTTATATACATTTTGATACAAACAAAACAACAATCATGATAATTTGTAAAGCTAAAATACAAGAATGCTAACAATTTTTTTAAATTTAAATATCTTTGGTTCTATACAATGTAGACAGTTTTTATTTCAAGAGTTTTCTCCAATCTTTCTTACTAATGGCACAAAGATTATGATGATAAATTAACTTTTATATAAGTTTTGGACTTATTTACATTATATATAAATTTTTTCATCAAAAGTGTATGAATGGGCCTAAATTGTAATAAAACATGGTTAAGTATCAAATCTTTACCATTATTCAATGTGGTTGAATGTTAAATTTTATCATTGTTCAGTGCCTAGGCATGGAAATTTCCCAGCTATATTTTAGGCCAGGCCAATCTCACCACACCTTTTAGTGTTACTGAGACTGTTGTAGCTTCTGATTTCAAATGTGTGCAAAATCTATAAAAACTGAATTACACAAGAAAGTGCTAAAAAATTTTCAGCCTGACTAAGATGAGACTAAAAAATTAATTCTGATGTTTAGTTTGATAAAGGATACTGTTAAAAATATGTGTTGTGTAAAATATTTTTTCCATTATTATGCTAAGTACTTATTGGTATACCTATTTAAAAAAAAAGTTTAAATGCATTTAAATTTGTTGTCAGATTTCTGAGTTATGTCCTATTGACCTTGTGATTGGAGGGTCTCCATGTAATGAGCTGTCTTTAGTGAATCCTGCAAGAAAAGGCTTTTCAGAAGGTAAGCCTTTTATGAAAATTACATTAACATTTAAAAATGGTCAATGGTATAAAAACAAATTACATAATAGCATACAAAATGCTACTTAAGTAAGTACAAAGATTTAACCTCTTAATCAACAAGTTTTAATTCCAACATAATCAATATATGGAGACTTAATATTTTAATAACTGTCTATTAAGCAATGTAACAGAATGTTGCTCTTTTAACCGTTTTTTATATTATTGTTTTCCAAAGTAAGTGATATTTTGAACTCTTTATAAAGATTATAAGAAAAGCATATAATATCTAACTCCACTATAATCTATTAAGCTTGTGAATGTTTGCTTACTTTGTGGCTGGGCAAACATTTGTACCCTAGGGGCTAATAATTAGTGTCTAAGAATAACTCGATTTAAGAATGAACATAAGATAGGCGGTGATAACCTCCAATGTCATTACAGTCGCCATTGATCCATCTAGGGTTGAAATTGCTATTCCTAACTAAACTGTAAAACAGGACATCTTTTTAGAAGATACACATATAAATTGATAGCACCCTAATTGTAGACATTTGTATGAATGTTTATTTTTGAAAAATAGCAGCACTGGTGAGGAAATAGTTGTATGAAATGTAGAATTTACAAGCCAAGTTTAAACTCTGATGGAGATAACCTGTGATTATTTCATCCTACTGCACTAGGAAAAGGCATGAATAGAAACCTTTTTTTTTTTTTTTTACAAAAAATTGTAAGATTTTAATTTTAAGTCCTATGTTTTTGCAAATTTTTATAATGGTAAATTAGAATTTTTTTGATTGCTTAAAGCAACAATTTTAAGAGAATCAACATTTCTGGACCAACTGAAAATTGTCAGCATTTTTTTAAAACATGATTCAAATTAGGGTGATTGTACTTTAGAAATTTTGAAATCCAAGCTAGGTTAGAGATATATATGTGTGTGTGTGTATATATATATATATATATATATATATATATATATATATATATATATATATATATATATATACACGTGTGTGTGTGTATATATATATATATATATATATATATATATATATATATACACACACACACACACACACTGGTTAATTTAGAGTCAAAACTGCTATTTCCAACTAAATGGAAATGAGTTTACTTTGGAATACAAAAATATTTCTCAGTCTCATAAATGGTGAGAGTGCATGATATTATTTCTGATTTCTGAGGTCACTGGAGGTTGTATGGAAATGTAGTAGAACTTTTTCACGATGTAAAACATTCTAGAAGAGTAGCCAAATATTTTAGCTGAGGGTTCCCCTTCTATATTATACCAGAAATGGAACTTTTGAGGGAGTATAGAACTTTTTGGAACATTCTCAGATATTCCATATTATTACATCAAAAATGTGTATTTTCAAGAACTAGATTTTTCACCATACTCAAGCTTCTCCCTTCCCAATATCAGACCATTTTTGGTGTTGGGAAGGGAGAACATGTTCATCTCTAAGTCCTTTATAATTTGAACTAACCTTTTCTTTTACCTTTAATTTACAATGCCAACAAGTTTCAAACTCAGCCTCTGAAGACCTTCATGTCACCATCCTTCCCTCATGCCCAGCTGTGAATTGCTGTAGGATTTCCAAACAAATATTCTCTCTTTTTTTAAAATGCCATGTGATATTATTTAGCACTGATGAATGGAAAGAAAGGGTTAATGAATAGAACAATGGACTGACTGAGAGAAAGAATGAAGATTTTTCTTTTTTTTTAAAAATCGCTTAATTCTCTATAACCAAAAAAATTACTTATGGAAAGGTGATATTATTACAAGAAGCAATGTGGCGATCATTAATCTGATAAACTGATTAATGACCTAGCTCCAAAGTACTAGTCATGAAAACAAAAATAAATAGGACAGATAAGATTTGATATGTAACCAAAACTTGAGATTCCTTGTGGTTGGAGTGCAATGACTCTGACAGGAATGGCTGATTCCAGAACCATCTGGTAAATATCTGATTTTGAACAAGGACAGGATGAGAAAATTTTGCGTAAGCAAAATTTAAAATGATAATTTTTTTTTTATTAATGATCATAAGTTAAGCCACGCCAAAGAGTCAAGAGCCCAATTTGTCGAAAGGTAGCCTAGGTGGCAGACGCAGGTAAAATCCCAAGGAAGATATCCATGCTCATTAGGAAATATTGGTGTGAGATGACAATAAGAAAAGGAAGAAGTTATCAGGGTGCATCGATACCTGTGACTGCTACCCATAGGAAAAGGGAATCTCCCGATTTGGAAATGTAATTAATTTTCAAGAGCCAGACAACAAAAGGGTTCTTGTTGGAAGATAGGGGAATCACCAAGTCCCCTAACCACGTCATACCCTACACTGGTCTTAGGTGAATGTCAATAAATGCAAAAAATCAAGAGCAGTGGGGGCCGACACTGAGACGAGTGACTACTGCATTGCCTGATATCACATGACTGCCTGCCTGAAAAGAACCTCCGACATAAGCCTTGTGCCAGACTTAACCAAACCATCCGAAATGTCATGTTTAACTTAAGAAGTGGGTTGGGTCAATAATTTTCTGCGTGAAGAACTGATAAATTCTGATGTAAAGACTAACCAAGCACTGTACAAAAGAACATATATAAAAGCACTTATTTTTATTCAAGTTTTTTTCTCACTTGCATCTTCATTCTGTCTGGACAAAATATTTTTCAATATCCTCATCCATCCTAGGATGGATGAGGATATTGAAAAATATACTTATAGCTACGCATTAATGATTTCATTCCTGACATGCCCAATATGGCAATTCCCAATGACAATTCGATGTTTGCCAGCCTTATGATCAAAACTAAAGATAAGACAAGTTTTGGATCAAAGCAATGATCTCAATCATCAGCTGCAGGTGTTGGACATTCAGACAGCTGGCCGAGGAAGAGGAGACAATTGGTTGCCGTGGATCAGGACAGACCCTGAAGGCGACAATGTCTCCTAGGGATGTATATAATCATGGCTCTTCACAGACTCTTTCTTTATTGTTCTGTGAATTGCCATGGCTTCTTAGGGAAGAGAGGGTTGTGATTTACCTTCTTAACAGTTTTGATTTTAGAGGTTTTTTTTTCTGCTAGACTAGCTGTCACCCAGTCTACTATACTATTTAATCTATAGTTGGAGGTGGATTTATGTCTTTCCCAAAGACACTTATGTAAAAGTGAATGCATCTCACTAGGTGAGAACTTGAACTCATTTTGCCAATTCCACTTTCTGTGCTGATAACTGTTATACTACCCACACATCCACCAGGTCAGCTTAAAAAAACCCTATTGTGAGGACACTATTTGTGATGTTAGCCTTTAGTTTTTTTTTATATTAAGAAAATAACTTTAAAATTATTGGATACCCAAATTAATATACTATAAAAATAGTACAAAACAGCTGTCAAAGAACTTCATATATAAGGGAAGATTATTGACTAATTCTGTATGTATTTTGATATTTTATTTATTTGACTATTATTCATCAGTGACAGACCCGTGTATATTAATGAATAGTATATTAATTATTATAAATAAAAAAATCCTTTACAATTATGTTCTTGATTTTTGTTGTATCCTTAAAAGGTTACAAACTGACAAAGGTGGTACCCTAGTGAAGGAACAGCAACATGCATGTAGATGAAAGAAAGAGGTTTATTGTAAAAGAGAATACACTACTGAAAGACAGGGGATCAGGTGGCAGGCTAGTAACTTCAGGAGCAAGCCCCTAGGTATATCTTGTACTTACTATATATAGCTACTGATATTAGTCAGTCCACATAGGCAATAGGGAGTATGGGACATTCCATTACAATACCTTCCCCTGAGCTAATTTTCCCATGAAATTTTGCTCAATACCTCTTCTTTTTAGGGTCAGGGCATAATTCTTTGACTTTTTTCCTCTTTCTAGTACTTTTCAATTTTTGTGCTGGTGAGATTTGAGGCATTAGCAGTTTTCGGGGAGCAGATACTTCCAGCATGGACAGGGTTGGAGATACTTCCATTGGTACTGGTGGAGATATGGAAACTGATATTTCAAATTTGTGATATATTACCTCCATTAGTAATTCTTCACTAGGCACGACATCTTTCATATGTCTTGGCCTTAACTGATTTAAATGTCTCTTACATACAAATCTTCTTCCTTTGAGCGTGTATATCACTCTGCCAAGTCTTTTGGTGATAATACTGTCTTCCCAAAAGTTTTTTCCACCTCTATAATTTCTGAAGAAAACTCTGTCTTTTGGTTTGTAAAATTTCGTTGCAAAGTTTTCTTTTTTTAACACTCTTTTCATTGGACTAGGTCTGTCAAGCACTGACCAAATTTTTCTCACAAACACCAGTTCAACTGGTGATAGACCTGAATCTATGTTCGGATTGGGAGTAATTCTGTAAACCCCTAAAAACTTTTGTATACTCCTCTCATCAGTGTCCATGCCTTGATTCTTCTTAGAGCTCTTTTAAAAATGTCCACAAATCTTTCTGCTTGCCCATTTCATCTAAGATGGTAAACAGAGATTGTAATGTGATCTATGGACAAAGATGTGCAGAAATTCTTAAATTATCTGCTGGTAAATTGTGTCCTGTTGTCACTAACTAAAGTCTTTGGTACACCAAAACAACTAAAAAGATCCTTTAGTACATTCGTAGTACATTTAGTACATTCATGTCGGGTGTCTACACTTGAATATTTCCGGCCACTTGGAGAAACTGTCCATAATTATAAGGTAATAGTAACCATTTAGAGGTCCAGCATAGTTGACGTGTAACCTCGCCCACGTGACATCCATTTTAGGCCATGGCTGAATTTTTATTGGTGGTGCTTTTGTCACAAGTTGACAACCTCTACACTCTTTTACCATTTTTTCAATATACTCATCCATCCTAGGCCAATACTTATAGCTACACATTAATGATTCCATTCTTGACATGCCCGGATGACCGATATGAAATCCCTTCAGGATTTTCTCTTACAGTGTATATGGCATTACCACTCTATCTGCATATAATAGCATTTTCTCACAGATTGACAAAGGTGATATTTTAGATTCTTTTTTTAAGTTTTTCTCTCAGCCATACCTGTTTTATTTGTTTTTTTAATGAATTAGTCCTTCTCAGCTGCTTTTTTTATATCTTCTAGAATCACAGGTAACTCCTGAATTGTATTACATAGTAATATTGATAATTCTCTTTCATCCCTTAAGACAGCTATCACTGTGTCTACTAAAAGTTCTGCAAAATTTGGAATTAACCTAGACAAACCATCGGCGTGTCCTAGTTTTTTTCAAGGGTAGGTATTCCATCTTAAAGTCGTAGTTCAATAATATTCCCCAGTGCTGTAACCTTTTAGCAGTGTTCATGGGTGTACCCTTTCTTGATCCAAAAATTGTTAACAACAGTCTATGATCCATCTGTAATGTAAATTCCTTTTCATGGACGAACCTGTAAACAGTGTTTACAAACAGTATTTTGGAGTCTTTCTTGCTGTGAGTTTGAATCAAATCCGGTATCCTTAAAGAGGTTACAAACAGACAAAAGTGGTACTCGAGTGAAGGAACAGCAACACACGGGTAGATGAAAGAAAGACTGTGTATTGGGTGGCAGGCTAGTAATTCCCAATGCAAGCCCCCATATATATATTCAAAGAAAATTTATTTAATATGGTGTTGGTCCTCTTTTAGCCTCACAGACAGCTTTAATACGTCTAGGAATGGAATCATACAGCTTCCTGACTTCATCCAGAGGAATTTTCAGTCATTCTTCCATTAAAACCTTCTCCAGCTCTTTACAACATGACGGTGGAGGATAGCGGCTCCTAACTTGTTGCTCCAAAATCGACCACAAATGTTCAATAATATTGATATCTTGAGATTGGGGAGGCCACTCCATGTGTTCTAGCTCACTTTCATGCTCTTCATACCAATTCTTAACCACTCAAGCGGTATGTATTGGAGCATTATCGTCTTGGATCATCAGGGAATAAAGTCTTGGCCATTGGATGAACATATCTCCCAAAATGTTCAGGTAATCTTTGCTGCTGATTCTACCATGCAGGGCAACTATTGGACTGAGACATTTCCATGATATGGCAGCCCAAACTATCACTGATCCACCTCCATGCTTCACTGTTGGAAGAAGGCAGTCAGGGTTGTAAGCTTCTTTGGGCTGCCTCACGCTGAAGTTAGGAAAAGAGAAAAACTGGACTTGTTTGAGAATATGACTTGCTTCCATTGGTCTGCAGACCAGGCATTGTGATCTCTGCACCACTTCAACCTCTTCTGAATGTTGCGAGTGGAGAGAAGAGGTTTCCTCACAGCGACTCTTCCATGATATGCAGCTTTATGGAGCTCACAGTGAACAGTTTTAATAGAAACCGGACTATTCAGATGGTTATTCAACTCAGCAGTCACTTTGGCCACATTTGTCTGATGATTTTTTGCCACATTGCGTTTCAATGCACGTCAGTCCCTGTCAGTAAGTTTGCAAGTCCGGCCCAAATTGCTACAGTTGCTAGAGGTCTTGCCCTGTTTCTCGAATTGCACCAGTGTTCTTGATATGGTAGCTCTTGAAAAACCAAACAGTTCAGCAACCTTAGTGATCGAGGCTCCTGCCATGCGAGCTCCAACAATTTGCTCTTTTTCGAACACAGAGAGGTTACGCATTAAGCTTAAATTTTACTAAATTCTAAAAATAAATAAGACAAAGACAGTAAATTAGATAAATAAACGTATTTACAATAGATATATCCTGCAATTATGAAGTTTTAGTTAAAGTTCTTAATATAATATTGTAGCATCTTAAGCAGAATGATTTTGGAGAAAGGGTTTTTCCAAAATCTCAGCCAAAGCCAACCAATAAATTATGTGATATGTTTAAAAAACATATAGTAGTCTTATAGGAAGAAAAGTTTTCTGGAAGTAGCTTTATCAAATGACGAGCTGGCCATGTGCTTTCCAGAGCAAAAGAGACCATTATGAGAATTGTAATGGTAAAATTGTACCAATATATGATTAGTGACTAGGCAGCAGGCTGAATTTCTTATATATACAGGAGTGTGGAGCACATTTTAGAAAGTTCTACTAAGGTCACTGGAGAAGAGGCACATGTAGGATGCAAAAGAAGAGCAGATTGTTGTAACATCTATAAGAACAGACTGCCAGAAAATATGAAAAAGATTTGTGAACTTGTCCATGGTGACTGTCACTGAAGAATCCATCAGTTCTCTCTCACATGATGAAAATCACTTATAGAGTCTGTCTGGAGATTCTCACTAGAAATCTGAACATGCTTCACTTTATCCTCTAGATCTTGGCACTCACTTAAAAGCATTTTTGTGAAGGGATGGTGGTTACATGTAAATAAATTATTGAAGAAATAATGTTTCTTATGCCTATTCTTGGAATGATGTTAATATTTACTAAGCTTAGCTTAGTCTATCACAAGGCCAAAATAGTAGAGCACTCAGTGAGAATAAAACTCACTACACTAGGGAGTGGTCTGTAAATTTAGTTTCTTAATAATCAATTCATAGTAGATAAACAGAATCTGCCAAAAAATGTATATACTCTTCAGGAAAGGAAAAACTTGTATAGATATTGTAATACTAAATATGTTCAGATATCATGAGATTAATACAAATTACCTTTGAACTCTACAATCAAAAGAGATACTCAAAATGCTGGCCTTTAGCTTCCAGACATTTATTAGTACACTGAACTACTGCTTTGACAATTTCTTGTCTAAGGGCTGCCAATGTAGTTGGTTTTCTGTGAGATACAACATCATTTAGGGTCCTCCATAGGTAAGTCTGCAGATGTTAAATCAGGAGAACATGGGAGAGAGCTTTGTCCTACTCAGTTTCTTTGCAAATTTTCATTCAGATAAATTTGTAACGTCTTGTTGGTAGTGTGCCGTCTTGTTGGAAGAAAAATTCCTCATTTCCATAAAGTTCATGTATGGCAGATAATATGGATGTGCATAGGAAGTCTAGGTAGAATTGACCAGTAACAGTACATTCAAAGAAAGATGGTACTCTTAAATCTCTAGATCAGCATTTTTCAAATTTTTTTTACTGTGACCCACAGCAAGAACCACATTTTGCCTTGTGACCTATTATTATGTACATGTAATAAATCAAAGGCGATTTCTGTTCACATTTATTAAGCATCAATAATTTATATATATATTTCTTATGATCCACACATATTGGAATTGCTATTTTTAGGAATATAAAATTATTACTTTTAGAAAAATAAATTTAAAGGAAATTCCAACATAAAGATAAAGTAAATAATCCACAAGAGTTTGACGAACAAGATACATAAACTTAATGAGAACAGACTATATATATATATATATATATATATATATATATATATATATATATATATATATATATATATTTATCTTATGCAGTGTTACAATAGAACATGCACATATCCACTACAGTATTGTACATTTTCAAATGCCCCATCAGATGGGGAATCACAGTGTTACCAAAAACCTTTATTCAGAAATACAGTTATTGAAGCAAATATCATCCACTTCCATTCTTTGGAAATTTTCATATATTCTAGAATTTACATGTAGAAATAGGAGGGAATCTAATTCATTAAGTAGTCGCAGCCAAACAAAAAGGAAGGGGAAAAGACCAATGGGGAAAGGGAAACGAAAAAGAAGATGAAAAGAAAAATAAAGAGGCCATGGAAAGAGGAGGAGGTGATAAGTGCTAAGTGGAGATAAAATCTGGCCATAAAATTCCATTAGAATGTAAAATTTGAACTTCAACGGTCTCCTAGGTTGGTTAGGTTGTTGCTTCAAGTAAAAATAATTTGTAGCTAGAGACAGTTAAAGTAAAGGTTAGAATATTAGATATCTTTTTTTATCTTTCATATTATTTTTACTTGAAGCACCAACTAAAAATGTTCCACTTAGTGCTTTTAAGAATATGCTGTATACTTGTACTACTTCTTTTCCATGTGCATATTGTGCAGTAAACTTCTGTAGCAAACATGTGAACTGTTCCAACACGATAGCTGAGGCAGAAACACTTGTTGCTCTATGTGGTCTGCCAAATTTTCATTGATGCACATCACACACAGTATCATGTGTTTCAAACTTATGAATCTGTGAAATTGTTAAACATATGTTCCAAACTGATGGCTTGAACATTCTCAAATTTGAAATACCACTTTAAAATAATCTTACGTTCCTCAAATGACCAATGTATATCCTCCATGTAGGCATCACTTGTTGATGTTATAGGCATGTGGGTAATACCATCTGTCGAGAAAATATTGTACTACAGTAAATAGTGTTATTGCAATTTGATAAAACTATGAAAGACAAGTTTTTCCTTTCCTAAAGTGTCTATACATTTTTTGGCAGACTAGGTATTTGGAGATTTAATGTGAATTGTTTCACTTTCCTTTCTTTAACATGGGAAATTACTGTTTCTGTTATTTTAATGAAATCGTTGTCTCTCTCTGTCATTCTCTTCTTTTTTTTTCTTTTTAGCTGGAACTGGGATTTTGTTTTTTGAATTCTACAGAGTTTTGAATATTGTCCAAAAACTCTGCAAAGATAGACATGTCTTTTGGCTCTTCGAAAATGTTACTGCTATGAAGTCTGAATATAAGGCTATCATTTCTCGATATCTTGGTGTAAGTATTTTTTATTTACATATTTTATTCATATAATGAAAATAAAGGCTTGTCTTATAATCTCTTAATAAAGTAAATTGAACCAATACTGTAATTTTCTGAGTTAATGTATTTAACATTTTTAATATTTGAATGCTTTGTATTCTAAATCAATTTAGAATCCAGAAAACTTTAAAAAAAAAAAATTTTCTTCAAATTATACAATTGTCTTCTATTTATTTAATCTATATTGCGTAAATATCCAGCTGTCAATTAAAATGTTTATTAATTTTTTTTTTTATATTGAATTGCAGTGCCAACCTGCCTTGTGGGATGCTAAATATTTTTCTCCTCAACAACGTGCTCGATATTTTTGGGGTAACATCCCTACAATATATAGGTAGATTTATTTTATACTTGTTGCTCTTCAGTTTTACTCCTCCTTAATTTTTTCATTTTAGAATCAAACTAAAAATACTCAATTATTTTTTTTATCCTATTAATTTCTTTTCTTTTTTTTAAATAATGACAAGCACAAATTACACTTAACCATTAATTTATTTGTGGTGTATTTTGTAATTAAAATTTATAGTTTATATATTTTAAGAAGTATTTAACAAAAATATATTTTAAGAAATATTTAATAAGAGATGCAATTTATATTTTGAATTTTTGTTCTTTGTTAGGGATCTGATTTTGAAATTTTTCCATTAATTTCCATATACTTCATAATCTTTCTACTTTTCCTCCATGCATAAGTCTTTTAATATTTGATAATCTTGTATGTTTCCTAAACTGGACACTGTTGCTAACCTCTATGATGCCTTTCCTGAGCTCCATTAAAAACCCAGAAGATAGTGCTGCTCTCACTTGACACATTTTTATCCTGTAGCATAATTTAGACATATCATGTCAATTTGTTTTTGTTGTGATCCTTTCAAGTTCATGGATTAAATCTTGGTAGCCTTAGAAAATTGATTAAGAAAAATACCAAAATTTTCTTTCAAATAGTTTTTATTTTCCCAAGTACTTTCAATCTCATCTGAGACCATCTTCAGGGGGTTAAGTTGTCTGTGAGTATGTATATATGATTCTGCAAATTCAAAACATTTCAACTGTTCATTTTTACTGTTTATGCAGCATCCTTGATTTCAAAGTTCAAAACCCAATCCTAAACAGGAAACAAGAGATAAACTTATACTCCTGTTCAAAAGACCCAGTAAGAATAAAGAAAAAGTATAATATATTTGTTAAGGTATATTTTCATATCTTTATAAAGGCCAGAAATTGTTTGCACTCCATATATTGACATTTAGAATTATGTAAATGTGTATAAGTAATGTAAGACGATAAGAAAATAAGAACAAACTTGTTAGCATCACATTACAATAATTCATACATAATTTGTTATAGTTAAATTCCCAGATCAATAATAATTTGTTATACCTATATTTATGAGTTTTTTTTATTTAGTTTCATGAGTTATAACTTCTTCTTTATATGCCATGTCCCTTCAGGACATAGGTGATCATGGCCCTCCACTGTCCCTTGTAGCTCTGTTTTGTGTTTTTATTATTTCTCTTAAATTCTATTCTACCATCCATTTAGTCAAGCTAATTAAGTATGTTTTGCACTGCTTTCCTCTATCCCTCAATCTGTCCTGATAGTATCTGATTTTCCAAGCTTTCCTTCCTCATTATATGCCCCAGAAATTTCATCTCTCTCTTGCTATAAGTTTCCTTTTGTTTCCATTTTCTCTAAAACCTTGTTGTTGCTCACATCTTTGGTCCACGGTACCTCAGCATCTTTCTGTAGAACCAAATTTCTGTTGCTTCAAGTCTTTTCTTTATCTTTCAAGAGATTGTCCAGCATTTACAGACAGATATCATGTAACACTTCAATACTCTTTTCTTTGTTTCTAACAACATTTTTCTATTTCTTAATACTCTGCTTAGATTTTGGAATGCATCTTTGGCTATCCAAATGCATTTTCAGATCTCAGTGTCTCACTTTCCATCATCTGTTAAAATACTTTCCAGATATTAAAATTTCTGTATTTGTTTGATTTTAGTATCCCCGATTTGTAATTTGCATTTTGGGCTCATCCTTTTGCTGATAAAAATGCATTCTGTCTTCTTGTAGTTCATACTTAGTCTTTTCTTTTTGCTTTCCTTTGCTACCTTCTGTAGAAGCTTTTGTAGTTTCCTTTCCACATCTGCTATCAACACCATGTCATCTGCATATCTTATAATGTTAAGATTGTGGCTGCCAACAACAAACAAGACATCTAATTCTCTCAAAATTGCCTCACTGTACAGGTTGAATAAGCCTGGCAAGAAGACACATCCTTGTCTTACACCCCTTTGTAATTTGTGTATCTGCTGGCCACATTTTTATCCATGTGCAAGTGCTTTGCTGCCGTTCTTGATTGTTCTAATATCCTTCACAAATATGTCAAGACTGCTGAGGAAGTTTACTTGTCAGAATTTTTTACCAAATTTATAGAAATAAAGCCAGAATGTTTTCTTTGACAATATTGAGTTGGATTTACATTTCTCTGGTCAAGATCACACTTCTACTATGGTTGTTCGGTTGTGGGGAATGCTTTGGATTTCTTTCCTTTGGGGGGGGGGGTCATTTTTACAATGGTAAAAAAGCAAATATTTACTCTTTGTAAATTTGTCAGGATATTCACAGTTTTCCATCAAAACTTGCATTAAATGGTTTGATGGTTTGGTTTGTTTTACAGCATATCAACATCAACAGGTTATTTAATGCTGACAAGATTGTTATAGCTGGCAATTTCTTTTTCAAAAAATGTATTGTTTGTATTAAAACCTATTTGTACATTTTCATAGTGTTTTCCCATATCTTAGACCCTAACAGGTGCTACTATCTCATATTAGGGTGAACCTGGGAACACTAGCAATTAAGACATGGTTCCATGCTCCTCAAAACCTCTTTAACAGAGGCCTTGCTGCCAGATGTAGTTTGTCATAACCAGGACACAGATGTAGTTTATCATTGTACCCAGGATGCAAAACTATCATTAAATTCAGCAATCTCAACAATTAATGGTAAATTAATAAGTATATAATCAATACATCAAGACCTGTTTGTTTGTTTGTGTGTGTGTGTGTGTGTGTGTGTGTGTGTGTGTGTGTGTATATATATATATATATATATACACACACACACACACACACACACACATATAAGCTGTCAGATCCTCATATGTCGAAACCGACGGGAAAGTCCATTATTATTATATATATATATATACACTAACACAAGTACACATCAAGTGCTCCAGACCAGGTGCAATCTTCAGCTGAGAGCCGTGCTTCAGCAAGGTTTTTCGGCCCATTAAGCTCAGTACCTTTCCACACGGTGGGCCTGCAACAACTGGA
>OZ038488.1:52011382-52018882 GCA_964036315.1 Acanthosepion esculentum
ATAGTTTTGTTTTTGTTTGGGAAGATAAAGCTATTTGTTGAATTTTGGGGTTGATTGTTGTGGTTTGTTCTGACTATTATTTTGGCAGGAACAGTTTTTAATTTATTTGTTTGGATTGATTATCTTTATTTGTTTTTTCTAGATGGCTAGTTTATCGGTATCGGTTGTTAGTTTATTTATATATTTGGATGTATTTAGATCAATTTATTATACTTGTTGTTATTTATTTGTTACACTGTATATTTTCTCTTTTTGGTTTTTGATTTTTAAGTAACGCAGTATATTATTTTTTATTCATTTTTTTTATCGTTATATAACAGTTATTTTTTATAGTCTAATATTTTGGTCATAATAGTTTGCTAATTTGTTTATTATTTACTTTATTTATTGATTTTGATCCTTATTTTTTATTCTATTTTGTCTATTCTAACAGGTGTGATTTGGTAATTTTCTTGGATTAATTTATTTTGCTTATTTTATTGTCATTTTGTTTATGTATTTATTTTTTCCATTTTCAATTTTTAAGTTACGTAGTAAAAATTTGTTTTCATATCTGCATTTTGAGATTAGCTCAATTATATATATATATATATATATATATATATATATATATATATTAAGACAGGTTTCGTTCATTTAGACATGTTCTGTCTACTTGATAGGATCCTTTTATATTCGCAGATAAGCTTTTTTTGTGCAGTTATGAAAAGCCAAGAAGAAAACACCATGTGTTTATTGCAAGTACTTTCGACATAGCATAATGTCTTCATCAGGATATAGATAATTATAGAGTAAGAATTTAGTGTTCATTGTTGTGAAAGACAAAAATTGCTGTGGTCATCTGAAAATTGCCATTTTTATATGTGGAGTCAGGAACACTGTGTCATGGCTTGGGTGATGCATACACTATTTAATGGAAGGTAACTTGGTATGCTGTGGACAAATTCCGGACTTGAGTAGTTCCTAGATAAAGGAAAAACTATTAATGACATGAACTAACATTTAAAGACTATCTGTTGTACACATTTTAAAATGTTTGTGGAGTATTCATAATTAATTTTATTGAGGTTTGGTTTCAATTTTTTTATATAAATAGCTTTGAGAATTTTTAGTTTGTGTTTATTCTTTTCATGAAAAAGTATAGGAGTTTTCTGAATTATGAGTGTGGACAGGTATGTTGTTGTAAATGTTTAGAAATATTGGAGGCATTGTTCAGATGATGACTTAGCCTACGTAAAAGTGTTGTTGTCATTTGTCCAAAATAAATATTATTTTTATCGTTGGAGATGCATTCTCCCACAGGACATTTAAATTTATAAACAATGTTGGTTTTCTGAAACATGCAAGTGGCTGGGAAAGAGTCATTACAAATGATTTTATTAGATATAATGGATTTAGTGTAGTACATAACAAGTTTTTTTTTTTTTTTACTAGGGTCTGTGTTGTATGTATTAGTGTATTAGTTTTTATTAATTTTTTTAGAATATTTTCATCTTGTTTATAATTAGCATGCATCTGGTTACGATATAAAAGGTTGATATATTTGGGGTTAGTTGGAGGGGTATTATGTTTTATATGTTTTGTACAGAGATCTCTGATGGAGCATCTTATTTGCTCATCAACGATATAGTTGGGGAAGTTATTATTGATGAGTGTTTATTTTGTATCTTTAAGTGTGCTGTAGAACTGTTTTGTGGATGAATTAGTTTTTGCACAGTTTATTAGATTTTTTATAATAGCTATGTGTATGCATGCATATATGTATACATATATATACGTATATGTGTGTATACATATAAGTCTATATTATGTGTGTGTGTGTGTGTGTGTGTATGTATATATATATATATATATATACACACACACATGTGTATGTATAGAGGCACAGTGTGTCGTGGATAGCAGCTTGGATTGAGGAATCGGAGAGCCAAGCTTGAATTTCATTCAAATCCATTACATTCATTTACAGGCTAATACTTTTGGAAAAGGTATGAATCCTCTTCTCCCTCCAGCTATGAGTAATCAGCAGGACAGACTGGGTTCTATAGCCTTGGATGGCAACTGGTCTAGAAGAAGGACATCTCTGAATTCAAAACCTGCAGAAGGTCATTTGGGGACCTTGTGGCATGTGGTGCACCGGGTCTGTGTATTTGGCTCTTCAAAAAGTGTGGTTGGCTCTACGCAAAGCCTTCACCTCTATATTCAAATCATTTGAAAACTTTGAATATTAGTTCTTTGAATTTTATTTTTTTCTCTCTAGAGAGAAAAAAATAAAATTCAAAGAACTAATATTCATGCAAATGGATGTCTTGTGAATTCCAGGTCACAAATGTAGAGTGTTCTTAGTTTAAGTGCCAGCATGCACTTGTTGAATAAGTTGAAACTTTACATTTAGGTTTCAACTCTGAGTACCACACACATTGTCCATGATCTTCTTGTGTTTTACTTATTTGTCTCTGTTTTTTACTTTGTTGTTTTTTTTTCTGTGTGCATGTAATAGGAGTAGATAGGCTTGCCTATCACCTGGTCAATACTCCTCCCTCTACTCTTGTACAGGTATAGAGGCTCATCCCTTGTTTTCTGTTTAGGAAGGGATTCCCGGATCTTTTCCTTTTCTCTGGCCTTCATAATACTACTGTCATGAATTTCTTGTGATGTGTGCAGTCTGTGGCAATGTCTTCATACTGAAGGTACCAGATTGACAGTTCTCTGGTTGCTGTTCCCGACTGGTAGTTAGGAGCCCAAACTCTTGTGTAGTGTCTTGAGTGGCTGCTCAGATCAACAGTTGCAGAGTGCTTGTAGTGCTATGTTATGCATAGAAGGGTGTCCCTACATGTATCTCCAGTAGGCAACCCTTAGTTAGCATCAGCTCCTTTCTGTCCATGTCACATATGATGACCTTTTGCTACTATTACTTTAGGCCTTTTCACTACCAACATGACTCAAAATGACCTTAAACCATCATAAAAATAAACCTAAACCAGCTCTAAAAAACATTGCCTAAACCTTTTAACATTTCCTTTTCCAACATCCGTAGCATTCGATCCAACTTCTGCGGTGTTAAAAAGTCTCCTGATATACTAGCTCTCTGCAAGACCAACCTTATCTCATCAATCCCCTCCTCTGATTTCTTGATTCCCAATTACCTCCCTTTCTTTAGAAAGGACTCTAAAATCCACATGCATAGTCTGGGAGATTACGCCTGGGAGATTACGCCTGGGACCATCTTCCACTGGGCAAGGAACTCTCTCTTGAATCTCCAGACCATATATGTGTCTCCGTTTATCTCTCCTCAATTCTTTTAGCTATCTCCTCTTTCTCTAACGGTTATTTTAGTGGGAGTGGTTTGTTAATGTTTATTTATTTATTTATTTGGAATAATTTATTTTACTTGTTTTTATTATTATTTTTTATTTTGTATACTTTTATTTATTTCGGTTTTCGATTTTTTAGTAACATAATAAAAATTTCTTTTTTTTTAACATTTATATAGCAGTTATAGCTATTTTTTGTCCAATTTTTTAATTGATTGTTGTAGCCTATTCTAACGGTTATTTTGGCGGGATTAGTTTGTTATTTTTTTATTATTTACATTATTTATTTGGATTGATAATTTTTACTTGTTTTTTCTTAATTATTTTATATTTTTATTTATTATTTTTTGTCTATTTTAACAGGAGTGGTTTGTTAATTTGCTTATTATTTGCTTGGGTTAATTTATTTTATTTGTTTTTTATTATTATTTTGTTTATTTTTATTTATTCTTTTCAGTTTTCGATTTTTAAGTAACGTAGTAAAAATTTGTTTTCATGTCTGAGATGAATTCAGATTGTCTACTTTGTAGTTTATTTTGGTCCGGGGAAGTAATTATAGCTATTTTTTCCTCCAAGCAAAGTTTGCATGTTTTGGATTTATTGCTCTAGGCTGATGATCTTTTCCTTATTTTCCATGATATTTTTGGTGTGATTTGCATTTTGTTTTTAATTTCCCAGATATACTTAGAAAGCATTGTGCTGTTCATGTATTTACTATTTGTTAAAGATGTTTTGTGTGCAAAGTTTCTTTGTTTCCAGGGTCCTTCAGTTATTCCTATGTATATTTTTCCTTCATTATTTGGTGATTTTTAACATGGCTTGATATATTACGTTGTTTTGTAAGCAATTACCATTGAAGGGACATTCATTCTTTATTCTGCAGTTACACTTGGATTTAATTTGTTCAGGTGGTTTGTTTTCATGTTATGCTTTTTTATTATTTGTGGCATGTTCTCAGTGTAACTGTAGCTGATTTTTATTGTATTTTTGTTGAATATTTTGTGTAGACTGCTTGATTTCAGGAAGTGTTTGTGTAAGAGTTTGAAGACTATTTTTCCTACGTTTGTTTTTACGTTTTTGCTGTACAGTGGGTTGAACCATATATTTCTCTTCCTGTAGGTTTTTTTGTGCTCTGTGGTGAGTATGCAAGTGTTGACGAGAATCCACTATCTTTTAGGGCTGTTTCGTAGTCTTTCTTAGCTTCGAAATATGGTTTCATAGGAAGAATTGTCAGAAAGCCTGTGGTTACTCGATTTTGGTATCTGTATATTTGTATGTGTGTGTATATGTACATGTACATAAATGTGTGTGTGTGTATGTGTATATATATATATATATACGACAGATATGGTCAAAATTAGAGAAGGAAGGGAGAGATAGGAATAATTTTAAATCTATTTTTATTAAAATACTTAGAGTTAGGAAGTGGGGTAAGGACCAGACATTGACCTATTTAATAAGTCATCACACAGGAAATGAGACAAAGAGAAAAAAGTGTAGAAAAGATGTGGAAGCAAGGGTGTTTTCTCCTTGGGAGATGGATTACCAAACCTTTCATTACCTACATATATATATATATATATATATATATATATTATTTAACATAAATAATCCTAACTTGCTGAACATGAGGTCTGAATTAATGCCTACATGACTCCCCAAATCGAAGTACTTGCTCAAAAACATTAATCCTGATTATAAGTGATGGCATGATGAATTTTATGAATATTAATAATACACAATAACTTTTAATACCCTCAGAAATCATTAACTGTAACTTTACATATATACCTACGCACATGCAATGCAATATAATTTTAATCAATTAATTTATAATGTGTGTGTACATTAGATATATAGTCCCAACCTATTATTTATTTTTTCTATTCATTTATTCCTATATTTATTTCCTATTATTTATTTAGTTCTCTTTTTTTTATTTCTTTGATTTTTTTTATTTATTTACTTATCTTTGCACCTTTACATTATATTTCTAATTTGCATTATATTTTATGAGAATGGACATAACTCCGCATTTTTACGTTAAAAATACGAGTTACCTCCCTTGAAATATTGTTTACATCTCAAACCCAAATTCAAATTTCAAATGATTTTTTTCAATTATTTTTTCATTTATTTATTTTTTGTTCTCCTACTTTTGAAACTATGAATTTAAATGATATAAATTATTAATAGTTAATTATATATTTTAAATAGACAAGTTAGTACACCCAATTTTGAATCACGAGAATGCAAGAGATAAAAATATATACCTGAAGATTGCATGAACTCTGAGTAGTGTTATAGATATAGGATGTTATGTATATTCATTAATATATGCCTGTAGCTTTGTTTCATAACATTGGGTACTGTATTTATAACACCTTAGGAATAAATATACTTATGTACCTGCAAATATTTATGCATTTATTGACATATTTTATCCTATCCAGTTGTGTGTGTGCGTGTATATATGGTAAAAACAAATTTTGAATCTCTCTAAAGAACATTCCCAACACAAACAAACAGGATTATTTTGTTAAACTGGTTTTGTGAGGATTTAATTAGAAGAATGAGATGAAAGGCTTAATTTCTTCCTTCATAATTATAATTTTTCCAAAGAATCATAAGTTTATTGTTTCAAAAGCTGAAAAAGCTGCACCATTCATTAAAATGTTATTTGGTTTTGAAAATTAATTATTGGTAATAGTTAACAATATCTCTTTTCACAAACATAAAAATCATTTTCAGATACACCTTGGCCAGATTGTAATAGATATTAATTCATCTGACAACATATTTGTAAAATCTGACAAAACAGCCAATTTCTATAAAATCACTACAAAGGATTATAATACTCTAATTAGAAAAAATTTAACTAAAAGTTATATAAAAGTAAACAATAACTTAGTTAACTTGGTTGACAGAATTAATGAAACTAGCAAAAATATTATGGACAAACTTAAAATTAGTGATAGGGTTAGCAAACTCTGTACAAAGAAATCTTATATAAGCATCAAGGACCATAAACCGAATTTTGAAACTCATCCCACCAGGATCATCATCCCTACTAGGCCAGAAATTGGTAAAATTAGTAAAAAATATCCTTGAAAGAGCCAACAAACTAATTAAGGAGGGCCTTGGATTGGTACAATGGATTAAACACCACTGATGTCATCAATTGGTTTTATAATATAAAAGATAAAACTACTTGTTCTCTGATCCAGTTTGATATCATGGATTACTACCCATTCATTTCAAGGGAACTATTTACATTAGCTTTGGATTTCACTAAGTACTCTGATCTATCAAAGGAGGGACTGTATATTATTATGAATGCTAGAAAATCTGCCCTTATCCACAACAAAATACAATGGATAAAAAATAATTCAGGTGACCAATTTGACATTGCAATGGGATTGTTAGGCTCTGCTGAGTCTGCCAACCTCATTGGTTTATTCATTTTATATAACCTTACTGCCCCACCATGACATCAACATAGAGAATATAGGGATGATGACCTTATGGTGGTAAAAAATTTAAAAACTGACAAAATCAGAAAATTAATCCATTGGGAGTTTAAAAATCTAAACCTGAAATTTAAAATCAACACAAATTTATAAAAAGTAAACTGCCTCGATGTAACACTAGACTTAGTCAATAACTTATACCAACCGTACATGAAAACTAATACAAATTCACCCGCTATCTATAATCAAATACATACCCTCTTCCATAGAATATAGAATTAGAAAAACTTTTCCAATGAAGATGTATTTTAAAAACATAGCCATGTTTATAACAATGCCTTAAAAAATAGTGGCTATAAATGCCCTGACATTAAATACATAAAACATATTAATGATAGCAGGAAAAAAATAGAAATAGAAAAATCATTTGGTACACACTCCCATTTAACCAAATGGTTAACATGAAGTTAGGGCAGAAGTTTCTCAATTTAATTGAGAAACCTTTCCCCAGTAATAATCCTCTAAGCAAGATTTTTAATAAAAATACACTTAAATTAAGTTACAGTTGTACAGCTAGAAAAAAAAATTATTAAAAAGCATAATAATAAAATTTTAAATCAACACTTAAACCAAAGTAACAATAATTATTCCAAAACAAAACAATAATGATAAAAAATTGTGTAATTATAGAAATCCTAATGAATGACCATTAAAAA
>OZ038488.1:52021382-52046382 GCA_964036315.1 Acanthosepion esculentum
TGAAATTTTATTTTTAAAAAAAAGATTAATTTTCACATATTTTCACAAGCATCATTGCTAACTCATCTTTCTTGTGACCAAAATCCATGGAATTTAAATAATGAATCACTCCTTTCAGTTCTGACAAGTACACTTATACTGTTTTTGGACAGACTACGAATATACCACTTAACTCAATAATAAAAGGTTTCAAAACTGAAAATTTTCATAAATCCTCACCATAAACAAAGGAACACCATTGACAAACTTCAAAAACTGACCACTAAAAATATTTTTAGCCAAAAATGCTACAACTGGAAACAATCTTTTTCATTGCTAAGGCTTTCTTTCAAATCTGTATAATTAGTCTTATCAAATTCCAAGAAAAAGCATTCATCTCACCATCCATTTGATTTTGACCATTACTGGAGGCTTTTTGGTAGCTTTTCGAACAGTAGAGAGTATTGAAATTTGACTACTCGAGACACCTGGCCATACAGGTGCTGAATTTTGGTGGTGCATCTTTTATTGTATAAAAGTTTCAAGGCCAAATGCTAATCTAAGTGTCTAACATTTAGATTAGCATTTGGAACTGCTTTTTTCCAATGCTCTATCTCAGTTTTGTCTTTTGGAAAATGATAAACTGGTATTTTATTGATGTCACCACACTCAATTTTGTTTTCCTAACTTTTTTAAAATTCATTTTGCAAGCAAATTACTGGAAACTAGTTTATATATCAAAAGATAAATTATGCTCCCTAGATCATGATTATCAAGAGAGAAAAGTATAGATTATGGGCATAAGTAATTTGAGTTAAATAGTTACTCCTTCATCTTGCTATATTTTTTCTTTTCTATGGTTATATTACAATTAATATTTAATTTAACAAAGCTTTGGATCCATCAGCCTCCCACCACTGCATGCATACACACACAAAAAAACTTGTGCTATTGATTTTTTTTAAATTTTTTTTCAGTTTACTATCAATAAGACATTGAGTGTCTTATTGCTAGTAAACTGAAAAAAAAATTCAAGATTATTTAAAAAAATTAATCAATTATTTCCCAAAGAAGTTCAGTTTCTTAAAAATGAATTGTAGAACCAAAAATATGACATGAAGCAAAGTAAACATGAAAATATTCCTTTATTTTATTATTTAGATATGAAGAAACTTATTTTGTCATAAATATACTTTTTTAGTATTAGAGAAAAAAACTGACTCTTAAAAATGTATTGTTTAACATTCTGTACACCTTGTTTACAATATCTAAATACATGGATTTAAATTTATTGAACAACGTTTTCATGAATATTGAATGACTTTTTCATTAATATTGTAGCAATTTTACATTTGGTCCTATTGTGACACTGGGATTTCAGAGGGGTTAATGAAACAACAAAGGAAAAAAAGAAACAAAGAAGAGGAAAGAGTCTACTAATTGGATGATAAGAAAATTAAAAATGAAATACATTGAAAAATCATGTTTCAAAATAATAAATGAACTGAACAGTTCCAAGGAGAATCAAACCCAAATTTAACTAGACAAAGTTCAGTAAGAGTGAACAAAACTCCCTGTCCTTCCCAACTTCCCACCTCGACGATATCAAATAGAAAAATGTTGATAAAGAAATCTGTGTGGTCACTGAAGTAACATTTAAAGATTGTTTTGGACAAAGATCCAAGAAAAACCATCTGGTTTGAATTGGCCACACAGAAGAAAAGTGTTCTTACAAAGATGGGTTTGTTCATTTTAATTTCTGTGACATTCATAAAAAATTTTATATCCAATATTAATTCTGATTCCTTTCAAGACAAATGATAAAGAAAAGTTAATTACTATCCCTGAAGTGACCATAGATGACCAGCTGAGTAGTCTGGTCAATCAAGAAACAATGAGACAAACTGAAAGAATATTGACTGAAAATCCCTTTCACCTTTGCATTCTGAAAGTTTGGATTTGTCACAGGAACAGTGTGCCAGCCCTAGGTTGAGGTTAGATGCTGAGAAAGTGGGAGAAGGAAGAGAGAGATTAGCACTGCCTATATGGTGCGAGATGACATGTGAAGGGAGTTGGCGTTAAGCGGCAGCTTTATTCCTCTGATCGCTCTCAGAAGGGGGCTGGACAAACCTCAAATTTACAAAATCACTTGAGTAAACATATTTTGAGAATATGGAATTTTAGAAAAAGGTGTGGAAGATAACCAAACCCAGACCCTGGTTAACCCCACCTCTGCTGGATGCTGGACTCTATATAAGCTAGAGGTTTGGACAACTTGAAGAGTCTCCACCTTACTGCGACTGGAATCCATATCATTCACCAAAACCTCCTGACTAAGAGCTTGAAGATCAGAACTTAAAAATTTAAATTACTATCAACACAAGCTGCAAACTCCAACAGGGGATCCCACCGTCATTTGATTATAACAGTAAGTGGGAAGGGTTAAAACCATAGTCTACAACAAATCATATAAACCAAATCATTACATTTTTAACCAGAATTAATTCTTTATTTCAAAGAATTCTTTTTTGAGTAGCTCCTCGCCATCGACCTATCTTTCACTTCAGTTTACTTTGCTTCAGTGATTTTCTCACTCTCTGAGATCAAAAACACAATGTGGCAGAGGAGTAAAGGAGACAAACAGCAGATCGAGTGGATCCATGCTCATCAGTGACCAATTAGCAATACATTAACAAGTGAGGGGTTTACTTACCACAGTGAGAGAGTGTGCTACATTATTGTTTGCCAAAGGAAGGATTGACCCAGGGTTACATTATTGGCTACTTTTGACCAGGATCAACTTAGGGCTACACTATTTTATATATTTTAATGGTGAACTAAAAAAAAATTCAACATACTTTTTTTTAAAAAAATACCTTTTAAAAAGAAAAACACAAATTATTCATAAAAATTAAATTTTATCACCAATATATTTGTTATCAATAACAATATCATGGAAAGAAAAATGTGAAAAATAATGGCATTTTTAAATAAATTTCAAAGTATAAAAACAGAGTCAAAGAAAAGTCTTTCAAAGCAAAGTTTCTGCTAAAAATTAAACATAAAAAATTAATATTAATTTTCTTAAGAGTATTTTTAACATTTGTGAGAAGAAAAACTGTAAAAAATTGGACTAATTATTTCTTTTAATCAAGTAAAATTGCACAGATTTTTTTCTGAGCAGTAGCCTTACCTAGATTTTAAAAATTTTGTTGTGTAAAAATGTGCTTTTATTAGTGAATTTCACATAAAAAATAGTTTGTTTTACCAGAATTCAGATAAGGTTCATTATGTGGCTGATTAGGCTGATTGTTCAATAGACTCTGCCTTCATTTTCACCTGGCTTTTTAGGCAGCACTATGAAAATAGATCTTCTGATATGTCACCACTGTCATATATTTCATTTATTATTTTCCATAATTTTTTCAAGCCAAAATCATCTAAGGCTATCGGATCCCCATTACAATCCCATCTAGTCCTGCTGCTTTGTTCCTGCTCAATTTGGTCAGTGCTAATATTTCAGGTCCCTCCATAATTTTATGTATTGTAAGTTTCTCACTTTCATTGTGGAAGAGTTCTTCAATGTATTTGTTCCATCCTCAAAGTATTTTTTCTTTCTCTATTATCAAAGTTCCCTCTTTTGATTTTATGCATCTTTTTGATGATCACATCCTTTGTCTTATTATTTCTCTTATTCTTTTATGCATATCTTCTATATCTGTAATGTTCATTCTTTCTACTTCTGCACACTTTTCATGAAGCCATTTCTCTTGGCTGCCTGCATTTGTTTCTAATTTCTTTGTGTAACATCCTATATTCAGCACCATACCTTAGCATTGTTTACTGTTTCCTTTTCATCATGTCAAAAATTTAATGTCATCCACTCCTTTTTTCCATGTCTAGTTTTTGGGGGAGGAGGATTATCTTGTTCACTAAAGCTTCTCTTAATGTGTCCCATTTTGAATTTTCATTTAATTCATTTTACAGCTGTCTGTATATATATCACTTTCAAATTGAGGTTATTCAGTATTCTGTCATATTGCAATATGGATGCTATCTTGGCCCTCTTTAACTTCCATAATTTCACTCTAAGATTACATATCAGAAGGTGTAAAACTACCTTCCTGTTCTGGGGTGTTCTTGAAACCAGGTATTGCTCTGTTTGTTTGCCATTCATCATTGGAAACATTTTTCTCCATGTTCATTATAAAATTACCATCTGGTTCCTTCATCTACTTTAGCATTTAATTATCTCATGATGATTTTAATTTCTTGCAATTTGCATTGACCCATGATATTGTCCAACTATTTAGTTCCTTTTACCTTGCTTTGTGCTGTTGGTACATATACAGCTACAATAGATATTGTTGTATTCATATGCAAATCTCCACCATATAAATAACAGTGAATACAGCTGGTTGCTAAAACTAATCCTGACCTTGAAGACTAAACTACTAAAGAAATAGTAGTGAATACTTATAGCTTATGGCATTCTATTCACTACAGGGTACTAAAACTTAAAATTCTGGATCTAGATAGTAAGAGCCCGGTGCAGAGAAAATATGCAATCATTGGTACCAAACATTTTTAAACTTCCTGAAGGAAGGAGTTAGATATTCTTATAAGATATGTGTTGTCTGATGTATACAAACTGTTCATCAAATAAACAAACTTTGAAGACGTTATTAACATTCTAATGAGAGCTTTCATCCAAGAAAAAATGTGAGATATATGCCAGGCATGAACTTGTAACCAGAACTCAACAGGCTGTAGAAACATTGCATCTTCAAGCATTGCACATTCTACCGTTACCGTTCAAGTTTATAAAGAGGAAGCTATTAGTGATGCCTTTATTTCTGGGTTATCTGCACCTCCTATTCAGCAGAGATTTCTTCAAGACAAAACTCTCACCCTCACAGAAGCTAGAAATCAAGCATAAAATGTGGGAAGGGCTATCTCAAATTCTAAAGTCCATTCTGCTAATATTCTGCAAGTTATCAAGTGGCGTTATTATCAGAGCCACAGACTAATGCCTTAGCTTCTCAGCAAGAGGAAAATCAAAAAGAAATGGACTCTTGGGCATCTGCTGCTAGCAAATACCTTTTTAAAAGAAAGGTGCTTTTTCTGCAGAGGCACTAGAAGTAAGTGTCCAGCTTGGAATGAGTTGCTACAATTGCCAGAACTAAAGTCATTTTGCTAAAGTCTGTTGTTTGAAAGCTAATAAGTTTTCTGCTGCATTACCCATCATATAACCATGGTAAATACTGAACCCCAGGGAGTTACAAAAGCCATGGTACAATTCCTCATGAACAAAAAAAAAAAAAAAAAACTTAACAAGTAGTAGTAGTCATAGTATTATCGACACCAACTTAGCTCAATTTGTGGGTTTGGATGTTAGACCTACTAACTCTACTATCAGCATGGCTTCTGACTTGTTATTAAAACTGTAGAACAATGTAAAGCGAATCTTACAGTGGGTACAGAAGCTTATAAAATATTTAATTTATCCTTAAAGTATAATTTATATGCAGATGTGATCCCCAGACAAGACTTTCAAGACCTGCACACAAGAAGAAAAAAAATTTTATATGACAGACCACCTCTAAAACTGTGTGGACTAGTTAGCATGAGGATTTCACCTCCTCTGTTTGAAAATCTGTTGCCTGACTATAGACCTATATCTGTGAAATCCAGAAGATACTCTAGCAAAGAAGAGGCATTTATAAGGAAGGAAATAAAAAGCTTGTTGGATTCAGGTATTGTTGAGCCCAATAGGTCTTCATGGAGAGCACAAGTAGTGTAACTAAGGACGAGAAACAAAAAAAGGTCAATGGCAAAGTATAGTTTGTACTTTAAACTTAAAAAGTGTGTATCATCAAGTTCCCCTATGTAAAGCAGACCATCCTCGCATGACTTTTGAAGCAAGTAGTAAATTGTATAATTTCAAAATGATGCTGTTTAGGATTACAAATGGGGTGGCTGGGTTTCAAAAGAATTTTGGATGAAATAATAGAAAAAGAATGCCCAAAGGGAAAATTTGCATATATGGATGATGTAACCATTTGCAGTATTAATGAGAGAGAACATGACACTAACTTGGCAAGACTCAAAGAACTGATTGATAAATGTGTCTACAGAGTAATGAAAATAAAACTTCTGGGCTATGAAGTAAGTATTAGACAAGACCCTGAAAGGATGAGAACTCCCTCCTTCAAGCAATATGAAACTATATCCTACCTTCTAAAATAAAAGATTCTTTTGAATATTTAAAAAATGGAATTAGAAAGAGTTGTAGTACACACTGTAGATGAGGAAAAACCCTGTGAAATTGAAACTTGATGCTAGGTACATGATACTAAATCAAGGAGGCAGACCTGTTGAATTTTGGTCCAGAACTTGAAATCAATCAGCAGTAGAGATAGAAATTAACGTGATTGTTGAAGCAATCGGGGAATGGAGTCATTACCTAAAAGGTAAATATTTTATTTTTGTCATAGTCTAAAAAACTCTATCCTACATTTTTGATAAGCATAAAGCTTTGAAGACTAAATACAACAAAATTCATCGCTGGCAAATTAAACTTTCCACTTAATGGTATCGGATATCGACTGGGAATCAGATGCATTAACCAGCGTACATTGCGCTTCTGTTGTAAATATCAACCTTAAAGAATTACATAATTATGTGTGTTGTCCTGGAGTATCAAGAATGATGCACTTTATCAGGTCAAGAAATTTACCTTACTTAACAGAGGAATTAAAGAGAATAACTGAAAAATGTAATGTGTGTGCTGTAGAAAAGCCAAGATTTGTGAGAGGAGGAGGCAAATTAATCAAAGCCATTCAACCCTTCAGAAGATTGAATATAGATTTCAAGGAATCGCTTCCTTCAAATCGAGGAGGAAAAAAGTATTTATTGACTATCATTGATGAATATAGTCATTTCCCTTTTTTATCTTTTGCATTTAGGGACATGCTCACTACAACTGTATTGACTTGCTTAAGTAAATTATTTTGCATATGTGGTATGCCAAGTTATATACACTCTGATAGAGGACCTAGTTTTATGTTAGAGGAGTTAAGATTTTTTTCAAGAGAAAGGAATAGCTGCTAGTAGATCTACTGCATACAATCAACAGGGAAATGATCAAGTGGAGAGACTGAACGGAACTCTGTGAAGGATCAACTCAGAGGCTTACCTGTGCACCAATGGAAAAACATTTTATCTGACACTCTCCACTCAATTCATTCCTTACTGTATACAGCCACAAATTGTATTCCTCATGAACAGATGTTTTCTTACCTGAGGAAATCTACCCCCAGAAGATCTGTTCCTTCATAGTTAACGATTCCTGTGAAATCGCTCATGTGAAGCTATGTTCCGAACACCTAGAACAGACCTACTGTACAAGAAGTTGAGCTAATTCAGGTGAATCCTGATTATGTTCTTGTTAGGTTACCAAATGAAAAAGAAAGTATTGTTTCTCTATGTCACCTTGCTCCCATTGGGGAGGGAATGACTATCTTTGAACCTGAAGCAGTTACAATAATCTCAAATAGCCCTATACCGGATTCAGATGGAAATAACATACCAAAATTAGAAGATAGTGTACCACAACCAGTGTCCAGTGATTCAACTGAAGGGGCTGAACCAGGAACCTGTAACTTCCCTAATACAAACACTGTTAAAATGCCCCCTCAATCCACTGTGGCACTTAAGGTACCCCCAAAGAACCTAAATGACTCGATATCGAATGCAAAAAGTAATTTGATTAAATTGGTTAAGTTTTTCTTTAAACTGCATTCCTTTTCTTTTGCCAAAATAAAGTATTCCAAATTTACATTTGTCAAAAAAAAAAGTTGAGAAGTATATTGTATTCATTTATAAGTCTCCACTATATAAATAACAATGGATACAGCTGGTGGCTAAAACTAATCCTGACCTTGAAAACTAAACTACTAGAGAAATAGAAGTGAATATTTCTAGCTAATTATAACTTACAACAGATATATTAAACAGTTTCCATTCCAGTTTAATTACAAGAATCCTATCAGATAATTGGCAGTCTCCCATAACACATTTCTTTATGTCTTGGTCTAGTATTAATCTTACTTGCCTCTCATTTTTCTCTCATGCATTCCACCATGAGGAAAGAGAAAAATGGTGGATATAAATACATTTTTTTTTTTTTTAATTCAAGTTTCTCAAACCAGCATTTTGACTCTTCAATTGTATACTTCAATTAAATAAGCTAAAGTTACACCAAGTATAAAAGGAAAATTTTTTTAATTTCTTAAACTGACTGCAGCAGTGAATTACCACAAAGCCAAACCAAAACTAAAATATGTTGCTCCTAGTAGAACAAGAAGTTTTTGAAATAGGCCCCTAGTTCTGGCCCTTAGTTGCATCATGAGTTGCAGTGATATCAGTGTCAACTGATATCTTGCTAAATGGAAAACAGCTAACCTGTCACAAAAAATGATTTTGAACATTTATTTTCTCAATGACTATCACCTAAGTGGTTTTCGCAAGTACATGACAAGCGGCTTAGACAAAGGGAGTCACTAAATGAAGATAAATTACTTCTTTAGACAAAGAACAATATTCCCTATAAGACAGTATTCACTGCTCATGAAGAGGGGCCATGGAGTACATTGTGAAAGGGGAGACACCTGTTAGACTGTTCCCCTCCCACCTCATCTATGCTTCCATTGTCTATAGTAGTAGGTTACAACACAAGAATAAAATCTGCTTACTGCTAAAATTTATGGTATGAATTTGTGGGTGTCAATTTGGTTGAAGGGTTATTTTTAATCTACAAGCGACTGGAAGAAGCTGCACCCTGAGAACAAACCTGGTGTATTGTCAGAGCTGCAATGCTACATTGTCCTGTAGTATAGAAAACCATGGTTATAACACTTATCCTAGGTGATCATTAATAGAGAAAATGCTTATGTTGATTTTTTATTTTTCATTAATGCTTTATTTCATGACAAATTTTTTAAAATACTTATCTGTTTTAAATAAAATTTACATAATGATTATATATATATATGTATGTATATTTATTATACTCCTCATGTCTTTGTTCATTTGTTAAACAGACTACACTTACTATCAAGTTGGAACAAAAGTTCATAATATTTTTCACTAGGTGATGTTTGAACATATGATTTCATTTCACGCCATGACTGAAATTTATGACATATGTTCTGAATGTTGACATGTTTTAATGCATCTTTCTATATGATTTGTGTGTGGCTTATGAGTTTTCATTAAAAAAATCAAAATAGAAGGAAAATAAGATGCATTTCATAATTTGCTGCTCTTTTATTTTAGGAAGAGAAAAAAGCACAATACAAACAGTAAAAAACATATGTGCCATAGCTGAGAGTACTGTTTGTAAGTGGTCTGTTAGGTTCTGAAGAGGAAATTTTGATCTGGAAAACCAAGAATGTCCTAGAAAAATTGCACTTTATTAAAATGCTGATTTTTTTTTTTAATCTGGGTCACACTACATGAGACATCATAGAGATATTCTACATATCTCATAGGAGCATTGGAAGACATTTGGATATATGAATTGTTATAATATTTGGGTGCCTCAGAATTTAACAAAAACATTTAATGGAGCGCATTTCCATCTGTGATTCTCTTTTCAAATGCAATAAAAACAACATACTTTTTAAAAGAACAATCATAGGCAATGAAAAATGGATTGTTTACAACAATGTGGAATGGAAAAGGTCCTTGGGAAAACTCCAAAAGCCAGTCTGCATCCCAAAAAGGTGATGTGTATCTGGTGGGATTAGAAGGGCATTGTGTATTACAAGTTCCTTCTACTAAATCAGATGTTGAATTCAAACAAACACTTTTCCCAGTTGGATCAATTAAAGTAACAATTGATGAAAAACATTCAGAATTGGACATGTGTCCTCTTCCATTAGGACAATGCTGGACCTCACTTCTCTGTAAATCTGGCAAAAATTAGTACAGGTTGTCTGGGATGTTCTACTATACCTGATTTTACAGCTTCATCTTAGCTCAATCCCTACAAAATTCTCTTAATGGGAAGAACTCTTGTAAAATCACTTTGAATAATATATCACCCAGAAAGATGCCAAGTTCTGAGAAGATGGAATCATGCAACTGATTCAAAGATGGCAAAAGTAAGTGGAACAGAATCTCACATATGTGGTTGAATAATATTAAAAAACTTTCTTTGGAATTCACTTAAAAACAGTACAAACTTTTGTTCCAACTCAATACAATCTCAGATATTTTTTTGTGTATGTATAATAACATTTATGTTTATTTCACAAAAAAAAAATTTAAAAGCAACAAAAGTTATATGAAATTTTATCATTCTCATAATAAAAAAACAACTTATAAATACTTCATTATTCATTTACTAAATGTTATTCCATCATCAGTGTTTGAGAATGTAAAAGAAAACATAGTAAAGCGCTATAATAATTTTTCTCATATCTTGGAATCATTTTTATGTTTTAGGCAACAAATATAAAAATAGATAATTTTATATAACAGTAGAAAATTGTGTGGTAATAGCAAATAGCTTCTTTATAAAAATCTGTCATGAAACCATTTCCTCATTGTTAATATTTTATATGAACTATTTCAAATGATACATGC
Source organism: Acanthosepion esculentum (assembly GCA_964036315.1). NCBI lineage: Eukaryota > Metazoa > Mollusca > Cephalopoda > Sepiida > Sepiidae > Acanthosepion > Acanthosepion esculentum. The sequence continues at coordinate 52,032,015 of OZ038488.1, forward strand.
TAATTTAGCTTTGAATGAGCAGCAGAACAGTTAAGCCTTTATAAATCATCAAAATGAATATCACATAATCTAGTATTTGTACTGGAAATAAAGCCTTTTAATAACAAGGAATATCATTTTATCTTTGTATTGAGTACATGGAGTAATTATAACATCTCAACTTCATCTTCAAGGTTAAACAGCTTCGTACTGTAACAACTTGTGCCAATTCTTTGCGTCAAGGAAAGAAAGAAAACATTTTGCCTGTAGAAATGGATGGAGAAGAAGATAATGTATGGATCACAGAACTAGAAAAGTGAGTAATAGATATTCTGTTCTCCCATCACTCCTCCCCCTCTTTTCATACTACTGTTCTTTTCTCACTCTCTTGTCTCTTTATTCAGCCATTATTTTCCCCATCTTTTTTATCCACTTTTTAATTCTTCCAGTTGTCTTTAATTTGCCCCACTATTTTTCTTTATCTTTTCCGCTTAAATTGTTGTAAATTTTGTTGAAATTTTAAATTGAAATGTGAAAACACTATTCGTAGTATTTAAAGATCACCCTGATAAAAATAAACCTTTTCATCTTCTACCCAAATAAATGATATTGTACTAAACAAAATTGAATACATTGGTTTTGAATCTGAATTTTCCTCATAGATTAGGTTTGAGTTATAAACAGCCCCGAAACCTGATCACAGCCACTGAAATTGAACACAAACAAACGTCAACCAGCTGTGAACGGTGGGGGGCACAACCTTTTTCTTATCTGGTGGGCCCAGCAAGCCAAATTTGGGTACATGTATTTGTTGGCAGTTCTGGCCCATCATTCACTCTCTGAATCCAAGAATGAACCACTGTGATCACCTAGTGGTTCGTTCTGCAAACACCCCCCCACCCCACCCATTAACTTCTTCTATGGAGTGTGTTAACTTGTTTCTCATATGATCCTAAAGCTGAAGCTTGGCGGAAGAATTCTTCAAGACAAATGACCACTTCAGAAAATCTAATAATAATTTATTAATGGGGAATATTACACAAACATGCATCTTTTGCGCTTCTAGGAAGCAGACTAATGATTTAAGTATTTTATGATCTTTTGTTTATCTTTGTTTTACTATTCTCCTCACTGGCTGCTATTGATAATTTTATTATTATTATTAGTAGTAGTAGTAACTATTCTGCAAAAATTATGTACCTTTGTGTCTGTTCTTTCCACAGGATGCATGTGTGCTCTTGTCTTTGAGTGATGGAAATTTTCTTAGCACATTGTTCTGAGATCTTTCCAGTGATTCTCAAATCCAAATACTTCACCAGTTTATATAAATGATTTCCCCTTGTCACCCAGCTTCCCCTTTTGACATTGATATATGGGTTCATTGTCAAAAAAAAAAAACACATGGCCACAGCAAAAACATTTCTTCAAATTTTAATGAGAAACACCTTATGGTTTAGCATGGTAGTATTAAAGAATTTAATTCTCTTGGATCAGATTTCAGCTTATTTATTTCTTCTTATTAGAGAGAGAGAGAGATGACCACCTATGAGAAATCCCAAAGTTAATGACTTTTCACTAAATTTGTTTGTGGTTCAACTCTTATTCCGTAGCCATTTTCATTTAATATAACTATAATTCTCTATTTCTTCTCCCTCCTAATGATTTAAGATATCCCTCAGGGAGATTTTTAATCACTTCAAATCACCATTTTACATTCTCATGCAACTAAACACTGAACCAGAGCCAGCACCCTGTTACATTGGTTCATAGAATATTTATGTTCAAGGCCAATTTAGATAATGATAGGAAATAACCAAATATAATATAATCACTTTATTTCTGATATCTTTAGAAATTTTTAAGACATTTGTTTTGGCATTTGTCTGTTGAAATCCCATTGTAAGATGCAGCACCCATATTTGGGTTGAACTAACTTTGATAACTTGATCTCATTTCAAATACATCTGTGTAGAAGCTCTCATTGTGCTCATCACTTACTGCTATCAGATCTGTCAGAAAGAAAATAGTGATGAGAATGTAAGAAGTGCATTTAAGAGACATTTGGCATCTCATTCTTTGAGATTGTTAGAATTGACATAGTTTTTGGCTCAATGGGAGACCCAATAATAGTTCTGTTCAATTAACACAAATGAATCCCATGCCACCAACTTAAGTGGAGATTAATATGCAGTACATATTTACCTTAAATATAAATATGCTATGTACATATCTCAAAAACATAATATAGAACAATCCTAAGTACAGCTTTAGAATCAGCATCATTTGTTTAGGCAGTAGACAAAGCCCTTTTGTTTCCAATATAAAACAAGATCTCCAAATGCGTGCCTGTTCAAAACACAAAACCCTGATGTGTTAGAACAATTCTGACTAAGCATACTTGATATATTCTAAATCACACATTTTTACCCTAGTAGCAAAACCTTTGTTACTATTTACATTCAAACTGTTGTCTTCATCTTTGTTATCACCACATTTCATCCATTGTCCTCTCTGGCTTTCATCAGGTGCTTGTCAATCCAGGTAACATTCATGGAATTTCAAACTGGACCCTTTATTTAATCTATTGTTTTCATTCTGCTGACCATCTTGTTCTCTTTTTAGTACATGTAAATAGTGATAACTCCTCATCCCAAAAATTCAGACAGAAAATCTTTGTTGCCTAGTATTATTTTAAGATTTAAGGATGTGTAATTAGTTTAGTATTTTTCCTTTATGTTTAAGAGGATTTCTGTTGCATTGTGAACATTTGTCAGATAATTTTGCATTTTTGTTTAATCAAAAAAAAATCAAGTTTACAGTTTTTGTGGATGTTTAGTTTGTAAGTAAATGTAAAAGTAAATATAATTTAAGATACTTTACAGATTTTTATTTGTATTTATTTTTAATATTTCAAGATAAAATATTTCATTTTTATATTTAAGATAACAATCTGAATAATATCTGTGTCAGAATTACTTGAAAAGTTCTTGGTTTAATTTTTTAAAATAAATGAATTATAAAATGCTAATTGAATATAAAATATTAATTTAGTATCTATTTGTGTATTTCAGCAAATGTATGATATTTATTACATGTATAATTGCCAACACCTTTTTTTTTGACAAAATATTTTATCCAAATAAATTTATAGCATTTTTCTATCAGCAAAATATTTTCCACTTTTCAGATAAATTGTATCAAATAGAAGGATTTTTCCATGTTGATTATTTAAGAATTTTCTTTTTCATTTAGCATTCAAATTCTGTTATTTTTGAAGTTCAAATGGTATTTAAAATGAAGTTGTCATAATTCTGTTTCTTCATTGACAGAATATAAAACTCAAATAAAAGAGGCAAAAGGTGATTTGAATATTTGTACATTTTATTAGTCATTATCAGTCCCATGACAGTAGGGTGGCTGCGCTCATGTGCATCTTAGGCAAGTAAACCTAACAGAGCCCATCCCTCTCCATGTTGAACCACAGCCAATGTCCTCCAACTTGAAGGCCAGTGATTCCATCTTGATTGTTGACTTCCTGTGATGATGTGTTATCATTACCCTGGATATACTGCCAGTAGCTCAGGCCCATCTGCAGATTTAGTCTGCAACCAATAAAAACTCACTGTAGTTACCATCTCTTGGTTGAATTGTCCACTGGTGAGAGCCTCAAAATCACTACCCATGGAGTTGTATATTGGTGTCAGAATCAATGAACTAAAGGGATATATATATATATATATATATATATATATATATATATATATATATATATATATAGTTACAAAAAGCTTGGTAATTCGTATGGGTAGTCCCAAGGAGGATGAAATCCTGAGAGCTCAATGTAAATTCAGAGCTAATAATTTAAAGAAAAACAGACCACTTTAAGGCTCCATGTAATAATTTATTTCACCATAGCCTTTTAAAGGACACTGGATCATCAGACTTCTCTTCCAAAAGGTGAAATAAAAAATGAAATGAACATTTACACTTTTGACGGGTAGTATTAAGTTTATGTAATTTAACAGAGAGGGTAGTGAGGAGTGGTGTGATAGACATGATCGAGTTTAGAGAGGGTTTATTTTAATATTTCTATCTATTATACTTAGTATTAGGGGAGGAGATGACCAGACATTGTCCTATTTAATCGGTTAACTTAACGGAAGTGATATATTGAAAAGGAAGGGGGAGAAGAGAGAAAAAAATAAAAAGAAAGAAAGAAGGGGGAAGTAAAGAGAAAGAAGCTGTAATTAGGTTTTACGAAGGAAGGAGAGGGGTGGTAATTTTTCGCAATTCATGTAAAAAAACAGATTTTAATGTTTGATAGTAATTTAAATGTTTAAAAAATAAACCGAGGAAATTAATTTAATGTTTGTTAGCAATTTAAATATTTAACTCTTTTACAAATAATTTAGGGATTTAATACAAGTTAAATAGTATATTTAAAAACACATTCATAGAAGGTACGTTAAAAAAAATTTATTTAAAATATAGCAGTTTACTGATAGTAATCTTTTAATATTGTAAATGATTGTTAAGGTAACATCTCCATCAGTTTGAATCTAATTCATGAAAGTAATTTATGACTATTTTTAGATGGGTAATCTTTTTTACTTAAAGTTTAGAATTGAGATGGAATAATATTTGAAGGCAATATTAAAGATTTTGTTTTATCATATATATATATATATACATACATATATATATATATATATATATATATATATATATATATATATATATATATATATATATATATATATATATATATATACCACACATACATTTACATATATATAATTGAATATGACAGACAAGAAAAATTTGAATTCTTTTAGTTTTTGTAATATTCTTACATTTTTTCCCCATTTGATGGGAGTAAGAGAGTGTAAAAATTGTCTCTAGTGTCTATTGTCCCATGTCCTTTCAGCCACTTCTTGATCTATTTTTAAAGGATTTGTTTAAGTGTTGTTAATTGCTTTTTATGTTTGTCTGCTTGAGATGTACTTTCTGTGATGCAGTGTTTATTCTAAACCACACAACATGAACCTGGCTGCAATTTGAGTTGGCATCTTTCTATTTCTAAAATCTTCAACACACCATTTCCACTGCTGAATACAGGATGCCAGATGTGTTATGTAAAGGGCCTCTCTCACACCGAGATGCCTTTTTATAGCACTTCGGTCAGTGAAGTGACATGTCAGAAGTGTTCAAGTAGGTGGCGGTATAATTGATATAGCTAATTGATTTATGACTAGAAACACAGTCTTGTACTAGACAGTTAAACTGATACACTATATTGGTCATTGCTAGTTTAGATTTGATAGGGCTATTTTGATTAGTAACTATGAGGTTGGAGATTTTCCATTTTCTGTAATATAAGTTTTACAGGATTTATGGCAGAAATAAGGTGTTTATTCGCTGTATAGTGAATTTGTCCTGCTTGTAATTATTGTACATCTGGTTGCAGTAAAATATGTTAATGTTTTGTTGCTGTGATGAGTGTGATGAAAGAAATAAGATAAAGAGAAGTAAAAGGAACAACAGAAGACTAAGTTTTAAAAAAAACGGTTTTATTATAATTTTAATGATTTATGGTCAGTGGCTAAAAAGGAAAAAAGTTAGAAATACCTCAAAATAACTTCAGTCGGAAGTTGTTAGTTTTGTGTGGTATAGTTTACATACCGGGTAAGCGATTGGTAGTAAACAAACTGCTCTGAAGCAGATTTTTGCAACAACTGACTTTGCCAGCCAACTCGCTTTATTTTGGCACCAGCCAACAAATATGAATACCGAAATGAAGACCTTCACTTTGTAAGCTCATCCAACCACATCAAAGACTTTTATTGACATCTTTTATCTAAATGACTCAGAACCCGGAGAAGTTTCTTTCATAAAAATAGATTCCCTTAACATTGTATTGTAGTTTTTGTAAGAATAATTTTATTCGTTTATCAATGATGTAGTTGGGAAAATTATTGTTAACCAATGTTTGTTTTATGTGTTTGAGTTCACTCAGAAATATTCTCTGGCAAGTATTTAGGTGCATTTATGAACATTTTTTATCACTGCTATTTTATATCTTTCAGAGCATTGGCATTGTTTAGAAAACAAGTGTTAGTACTGGTTGTTTTTTTTTATATGGGTAGGTGGTGAATACTTGGGATTTTAGTTCTGTATCAACATCAAGGAATGGGATTTCTTTATTAAGCATGTTTAGTGCAGAGTTTGTTTTTTTTTTAACTTATTTTACATTTATAATTTTTTCTTTACTTTTTATCAAAACAAAAATGTCACAACATGCCTTGTGTAGATTTGTAGCTTGTCTGTTGTTTTGAACACTTTGTTTTCAATATGTGACATGTAAAAGTTACAGAAGGCAGGACCTAATGGGTTTCCAATACTGACTGCATTAGCTTGGATGTAGGTGTTGCCATTATGATTGTAGAATGGGGCTTTTGTAGTACTGGTAAGGAGTACTTTCTGAAAAGTTGCTGATCGAATTTTGGGAGGAGGAATTGACAGATGTTTGTAAAATACATTCACAAATTATGTTCATTGTTTTATGTGGGATTTAAATGAAAATTTTGTGGTAGGAAAATATATTTCCACTCAAATCTTTTCCCACTGACAGCTAACGTGGAAAGCAGAACAATGCTTGCTTGGAACTCTGTTTCCTGCACACAATAAACAACAGTATTATTGCTCTCCCAACTGGAATGTAGGTGTAACCTTCACCAGTCTCAAATGACAAAACTGTACTGAAAAACAAAAAGTCAGCTCCTTTTATCATTCCTCAGTCTCGGGCAAGACACAGATCTCTCGCTTGTGTTAGCCTCATTCTCGTTGATAATGCATGCGCTGTGTCACTTCAGTATTGATTTGCCAAAGTTCGCCTTGCATGTCTATGATGTCTACAAGCACATGTACAGACAATTCACCTTCTCTTGCTTCGGCAAGGTATGTCTCCACTACACTGCCCCCTGATCTCATCATCACAAATAGTTCACCTGGGGGCAGGTCTCATCTGGATGGTGCTCCTTCGAAGTGGAACAACATAGCCTTCATCCTCAGGTGGACTGTCATATGGAGTTTCACTGATCATGTTGGCATCCGCTGGTGGACTGCTGATGTCAGAACCATCATTTGGTGGACCCGATCCCAAATAAATAAACTACTCACTCTCTTCTGTGTCGCTTTCATCACTTGACAATGGATATGGCCGCAGGTCTTTAACATTGCGAGGTATACCATCAATCTGCACCAACTGCAGGCTGAAAACTTCAGTTAAGCACCTGGTCCCAAACTTAGTTGTGCATTTACTGCGTCGAGTCTTAACCATCAACATCTCCTTCTTCATATCCCCCGCCAATCATCTGTGGTTCAGATAGGGGGTTCGCTTCAATGCCTCTTATTTGGACATGGTACTTATGCAGTATATCAGCCGGTGATGTGGAAGGTGAGATGTCATCTTTTGGCATGAGGTTATACCAATAAACTGCCTCTAACACAACAATTTTTCTGGCTGTGATAGTCTTAATACTTCTGTGGTTGTGCTCCAAAATTCCATTTTCGGCCAGTGAATGTGTGCACTGGAACCTCAAATGCATGCCGCAGCTGCTTGCAAACTCCTTCAAGTGCCTGCAAGTGAAGGCAGTGTCGTTGTCAGTTAATATTTCAGTTGGTGGGCCTCATTCAAAGAAGATCATCTCCAACTGGTGAATGACACTAGTTGCATCTCGCTGACGCAATGGCCACCACATTGCAAATCTGGAGGGACCACAATCAATGAACGTTAGAAAATGCCTGCCATTGTAATGGGTTATATCAATTGCTAATCTGCTCCAGTTGTTCTCTACACCCAGTTTTCCTTTCTTCCAATGAACTGGTGCTTGATCTATTGCCTGGCAGGCCTTGCAGTCTTTGACAACTGATCTTACAATTTCCTTAGACACCAGAGGGTCGATAGATCTAGCAAAATATAATGTCCATTTATTGCCCGGATGTCCACTTTGGCGGTGGATGTCGGCTACCTGACTCTCATTCATTTGGCTCCCCATTGCAGCGCAACTCTCAGGTCCCCGGTTCTCCTACCTCCGTGTGTAGATCCAACCACCTTTGTGGCACTCTGGTGAGACAATCCACACAGTTTTGACAGGATTTCACTAGTGTTACATCTACCTGGCATCATTGGTCGGGCACAACCAACAAGCATCTTCAATGATGCTTCCATTTGTTTCTAATGCCACTCCCATGGCCAAAGAAATTGCATCTACCCAAACCTTCATCTTGTTGCCATCCATACACCAGTATCCCCAACATGGTCCATTTCACGTACTTTGGTCATTGTTTCCGCCAGCACACAAAGTAGATAGGCATCTCTGACTTTGTCGTCCCAACTCATGATCACTGTGCTGGCTAAGCCAGCCACACACAGGGAAATGACCCATCGACAAGTCACCATGTTTGGAACTTCCAGAACATGGCCTCCCTGCTTCCATCGGAAGGGTGCACTTCTCTCCCCAGACTTGCAGGCAGAGGACCCTAGTTCCGTCTCTCAACCATTCTGGGTCTTTACAGACTAGGCCATAATCTAAAAAATGTTGTTGTGCATATGCTGCAGGAACCAGGCTCTCATTGATGAAAATGTCAACAACATAGGCTGACGTGGCACTTTTGATTGCACAATCTTGCGACGTTATTGCGTCAATGACGGATTACATGATGAGTGGCGCCACATTTAGGCCAAACCCCAATCATGTAAGGCAGAATCACTTACCCTTGAAAATGACCGTTTGAAATGTCCACAGTGACTTGTCAATGTGTATTTGCAGGTAAGCATTTCGCAGATCTAAGAGCAACACATTAACTCCTTGTTGCCGCCACTCTCTAAGCTTTTGCGTGCACACTTCTGCATCGGCAGTAAATGCCTCCACAAATCCGTTTAATTCTCCATAGTCGAGTACCATCCGAACCTTTTGCTTGTGCTCCTGCACGACCGCCATCAAAGGAATCAGACCCTTGAGTGGACCAAGTTCCTCCTCGGGGTATGGCAACAACCACCCGCTACACTGTCATAGTAAGAGTTCTCTCTCATACGCATCCCAGGCATGGTCAGGCACAGTGTACTTTTCTACACTATTCATCAGCTCACTGGGCAACTGACCACTCGCCCATTTCCATGACGCAGTCCACACTTTTTGGCTCTGATTGAATGTCACACTGAAGTTGGGCTCGTCAATCAAAATGGCAGCACATCTGTTCAAGTCTCCAAACTGCTTCACCCAATTTTGTTAGGTGAGCACAACCCTAGCTCTTTGATTGCATCAATCCCAATAAGTAGGTCAAAACCCAACAATCGTTCACCCACAACTAAGACCTCAACATTCATGGCTGAAACTGCCCAACTCTTAACCTGATTTTGCCATACCCTTGCACTTCAAAGTCCTCCCATCGGCTGTCAGCACTCTCACTTCTTTTTGTCTCCAATAGCGACACATAGCTTTGTTCGCCAGTGTCTGTGAGCACCCAGAATCTACTAAAGCTGTGCACTCTTGTCCATCCACGAATACTTTTATGGCAGGCAATTTCTTGGTTTTCACTTGCTCAGGGAGGGAAAAGACTGGTGCTGACATCTCTCTTTGGGCATTTCCCTGGGACTCTGATGACACGTGCCCAAGTTTATTACACCTAAAGCCTTGTATTTCACAGTGAAACTTCTGACCTCTTGGCATCCTTCCATACAATCCTTCAGCGCTCTTGGAGCAAATGAATGCATTGCTGTTTGAATCAACAAAGAGCACCTTTGAATGTGGCCAGTAGATGCAGCGACTGTTTCCCTCGTCAGTGGTAGGAAAATAAATTTTCACTTGAATCTGTTCCTGCTAACAGCTAACGTGGAAACTGGAACAATGCTTCACTCAGGACTCTGTTTCCTGCACACCATAAACAACAGTACTATTGCTCTCCCAACAGGAATATGGGCATAACCTTCACCAGTCTCAAAGGACAAACTGCCCTGAAACAAAAAGTCAGCTCCTTTTATCCTTCCTTGGTCTCAGGCAAGAAACCGAGATCTCTTGCTTGTGTTAACCTCGTTCTCACCAATAACATATGCGCTGTGTCATTTCAACATTGATTTGCCAAAGTTCGTCTAGCAGGTCTATGATGTCTACAAGCACATGTACAGACAAATTGCCTTCTCTTGCTTCAGTGAGGTATGTCTCCACCACATTTTATCAACTGAGATATTGGTAAAGATATTTTCTACATCACACAAAACTAGGGTCCTTCATATGGGATTTGTTGCTTTTAAGATATGGAGGAATTTGTGTGGATGTAATGCTGTAATTATTGAGTGTGTATGGAGAAATTTTGTCATTTAGTATTGTTGATAGCTGATATACTGGTGTAAGTATTTGGGATATGAGAGGTCAGAGAGGAAAATCTGGTTTATGGGCATTTATATTATATAATGTCCAACAATATTATTGATTTTTAGGCTTCTGTCCTTATTGTTGCTTCCATACTTTTTAGTGATTCTATGGTATTTTTCTTTAATTTTGTAAATTTTGTTGTGTTATCTAGGATAGATTGTAATTTATGTTTTGTCAGTGTGTCAAATGATGATATTGGTGTTGTAGCATAACTCTTTATCAGCTGATTTGAGTTTGTGAAGATGTGTTTGCTGTGCAGAGAACAGTTTATCAAACCTTCCGGGTTTTTTGGGGTTTTTTTTAAGTCTCTCAGATTTGGGTGCATCTTAATTAATTTTTCTATTATCATCTGTTGGATTGATTGGTAGAGTATTTGGATTTTCTTTTGGATAGAGTCATATCTAGATGGAAATTTGGGCTGATATTCAAGAATTCTATTTGGTCATTGGTGAGTTTGTAATTGAACCAGTTCAAGTATTTAAACTTGCAATTTTGTAGTACAAATCTTTCAATTGTATAAGTTGCAGTTTTTTAGTGATGCTGTGTTGTTGGTTGATTTTTAGTGTACATGTGACGAGGTGGTTGAGATGGCATTCAGTAATTGTGTATTCTGTTGTTCTCATTGTATTTTGGATGATCTGCTTATATGTTAAAATTTCAGTTTTAAGATGCTGTATCTTCTCTTTAGCTGTTGTTAATTGTCAGGCTTGTCTGCAATGTGCTAGTGTTGTGTTCCTTGCTGTTTGCCGAGTCATGTAATTTAAATAATGTATATTTGGGCAGCAACTTTTCTTTGAAACACATTTCATTGAATATGACAAGCAAGGAAAATTTGATGAATTTTTTATTTAGTTTTTCTAATATGCTTACATTTTTCTCTTTGATTTTTACATTCCCACCAATCATAAATCAAATAGCTATATTTGCCACCTCCTTGAACAGATGCCTCACATGTCACTTATCTGACCAAAGTGCCATAAAAAGGCATTTAGCTACTCACAATGTACAACAACCCATAAGGAAGATCCTGATTGATAGCACAATCATTTTTCATAGGTTTTGTAACTGAAGGCATTTTGCTGTGAGAGAGGCCCTTTACAAAATACATCAAGCACCCAGTATAAATCTCCCTTTCTCAGCAACAGAAATGGTGTGTTGAAAGTTTTTCAAAATAGAAAGATGACAGCTCAAATTCCAGCCATGTTCATTTCACGCTGCTCAGAATAAACACTGCTACTATTTAAGCATCACAAAAAATACATCTCAAACAGACAAATATGAAAAGAAATTAACAACACTTAACAAATCCCTTGAAAATGGCTAAAGAAGTGGCTGAAAGTGCTTGGAACAATGGACACTACAGACAATTTTTACACTCCCTTACTCCTACCAAACGGAAAATGTAAGAATATTATTAAAACTAAATAAAAAATTCATCAATTTTTTCTTGTCTCTCATATTCAATGAAATCTGTTTGAAAGAAAGGTTGCTGCCCAAAATGTGAGAATGATGAGACAAAGTGGAAAATCTTTAATCAATCAAAGATGGAGAAAAGCTTTACTTATATTCTCTTTGGCTTCATCAGTTCAACTAAAAGAAGAAAGGCAAAAATTAGGAGAGTGTTTTTTGAAATCTCTGATGCTAAATTGGTTGTCTTAAATCACATTAATTGCTCTGGCTTATCATGGGTTCCAGCTTTGATATTTTGAAAAGAGTCTGTATGCCTCTGTGTTTGTTTGGTTTATCTATGTTTGTTTGTATACACATATATGCCTACATGCACATACATACACACACACACACACACACACTATTAAACATTGACTAAATGGGGAAAAGCAAAATAATTGATCAAGACTTCCGTAAACATATTGTTGACCTTCATACAAATGGACTGTGCCATTGAGTTCAGGTGGTACGATAGTTTGTCACTGGAAGACATGTCATTTCATTCATCCCCCCAAAAAAAAGCTCTGGTCATCCGAGAAAGGTAATGGAACGTACAGCAAGATTATTTATTGGCAAGAAAAGTTGGCAATGAGCCCCGAGTTATGCTAAAAGAACTTCAGGGAGGACTAGAAGTAAATGGAGTAAAAGTGAGTATGGATACAATTAGTTGTTCACTTCGTTGGTATGAAATCTTTTCAAGGACTCCAAGGAATAAAAACACTTCTTAAGTGAAAACACATTCTTGCCTGAGTATTAAACCTGCAGAATGTTTGGAAAATTTACTTTGGTCAGACAAAACGAAAATTGAACTTTTTGGCAGAAATGCTGTGGCAAAGGTCTGGAGAAAGAAGGATACTGAATATTTGCTGAAGAATACTATCCCAACAGTAAAATTTAGAGGCAGATCAATTATGATCTGTGGTTGCTTTAGTGACCAAGGTGTAGGAACACTGAAATAATAGAAGGGAGGATGAATGGAGCATATTATCTTGGAGAGAAATTTACATCAGAGTGCATATTCGCTGGGCTTGAAACCAGGTTAGGTCTTTCAACAAAATGGTCCTATACATACTGCAAAGCTTACAAAATCATGGTTAAGTTCAAACAGATTAGAAGTTCTAAAGTGGCCAAGTCAGTCTTCAGATCTCAATCAGATTGAAAAATTTTGGAGAGAGCTGAAACTCAGAATTCAAAGAAGAAACCCAAAAACCTGCATGAACTAAAGGAATTTTGTCAGAAAGAATGGAAAAATATTAGCCAAGAAACATGCAAGAAATTTGTACGGGACTACTCTAAACGCCTACATGCTGTAGTTAGCAATAACGGTTATGCTACAAAATATTAACAGATGATTTAATAAATGTATTGTAAACTTTTGTGTTATTAAATATTGATTTTTCTTTGGTTTTTCTCTGTGGGATATTTTTTATTGATAATTTTTTTTAAAAATCTGTTTGACTAAAGGCTTAAATATCTTTATTATTAGCAGTAAAAGTTTCATTAATCTAACTGTGTTAGGAATACCTAAAGCAACATTTTTTTAATATTTTGTAAACTTTTGCATGGCATTGTATAAGTGTGCTCTCATATACATTTGCACACATGCATACATCCACACTGCCATTTTCTTTTATATATAGTTTGTGGAGCGTGTTGTTTTTCTGATATTGTGGGTTGCATTGGGATGCCTGGTTTGTTTGCTTAGAGATACACGTGTACTCATAATATACATGCACATACACATATATACATACATATTAGGGCCGTTGGGGTCTGTTGATTTTCATTCAGATGACTCCAAATAGGTCCTTGTACTTTTCTCCATCAACCTGTATTCCATAATGTGCTATTATTGTTTTTGCAATGACTGGTGAAATAACATAGTCAGAGTCTTAGATTTGCTGTTAAGGTGTAAGAGATTAGTGCATTCTCAGTGCATTTTCTTCTCATTGAATTCTGTTCTCTCTTGATTAAACTAGCATTTTTTAAATTAAAACTGTGGTCAAATGTATTATGGTGAACCACCAGGGCGTTTAGATTGTTGTCATGCAAAATATCTGTGTGGTGTTCTTATAATCTTTTTTGAGGTTTCTGGATGTTTTGCTGGTGTATATTCATGGGCATTTTGTGCACTCTATTTTGTATATCCCTGCCTCCATTCTGCTGTTGTTGTTGTTATCTCATTTGATATTAACTATATCTCTTATTGTTATAGAGGTGATCAAATTTTATGTCAATGTTGGACAGGTTTTTCACACTGGTAGTTGTTATGGAGTTGATAGGTAGGATTATGGATTAGGATTGTCAGCATTATTACACTTGTGGGTTTTTGTGTCTTTTGTATTTTTTGTCTGTGGATTTTGTTTGGCATTATGCAAGAAATAATTCAGGTATTGGAGGAGTCTGAAGGTGTTTTCAATGTACTCCTCTTCTTAATGCCGGAATTGGGGGCTACAAATTCTAATGGCTCTTAAATAAAAGCCTATAATCACTCCAGATTTTGTTTT